>LGRX02019015.1:14517-56108 GCA_001247695.2 Cymbomonas tetramitiformis | reverse complement strand
CAGCTGACATGCCAACATTGAGGCTGACATGCCAGCATTGAGGATGACATACTACCCTGAGGCTTACATGCTCCCTGCGCCTGACATGCTACCCTGCGGCTGATAGGCCAACATTGAGGCTGACATGCCAACATTGAAGCTGACTTGCCCCCATTGAGGATGACATGCTACCCTGCGGTTAACATGCCAACATTAAGGCTAGCATGCTACCCGGCGTCTGATATGTTACCCTGCGGCTGACATGCCAACATTAAGGCTGGCATACTACCTGGCAACTGACATGCCAACATTGAGGCTGACATGTTACCCTGCGGCTGGCACGCCAATATTGCGGCTGACATGCCAACATTGCGCTGACATTCTATCCTGCGGTTGACATGCCAACATTGCGCTGACATGCTACCCTGCGGTTGACATGCCAACATTGATGCTGGCATGCCAACATTGCGCTGACATGCTTCCCTGCGGCTGACATGCCAACATTTCGCCGACATGCTACGCTGCGGTTGACATGCCAACATTGAGGCTGACATGCTACCCTGCGGTTGACATGCCAACATTGAGGCTGGCACGCCAACATATAGGCTGGCATGCCAACATTAAGGCTGCCATACCAACATTGCGGCTGACATGTGCCCCTGCGCCTGACATGCTACCCTGAGGCTGGCATGCTGCCCTGCGTCTGACATGCCAACATTCAGGCTGACATGCCAACATTCAGGCTGGCATGCTCCCCTGTGGCTGATATGCTGCCCTGCGGCTGGCATGCCACCATTGAGGCTGACACGCCAAAATTGAAGCTGGCATGCTACCTTGCGGCTGACTTGCTCCCCTGCAGCTGACGTGCTTCCCTGCGGCTGACATGCCAACATTGAGGCTGACATGCCAACGTGGGATGGCATGCCAACGACGAGGCTGGCATGCTACCCGGCTGACGTGCTACCATGCAGCTGACATGCTACCGTGCGGCTGACAGTACCAACATTGAGGCTGACGTGCCAACATTAGAGGCAGACGTGCCACCCCTGCGGCTGACATTCCAACATTGGGCTGACATGCCAACATTGAGACTGACATGCTCCCTGCGGCTAAGCTGCTGCCCTGCGGCTGACATGCCAACATTGCGGCGCATGCCAACATTGAAGGCTGACATGCCAACATTGAGGCTGACTTGCTCCCTGCGGTTGACCTGCTGCCCTGCGGTTGGCATGCCAGCATTGAGGCTGACATGCCGTCCTGCAGCTGACATGCCAACATTGCGGCTGGCATGCCAACATTGAGGCTGATATGCCAATATAGAGGCTGACATGCCATCCTGCGGCTGACATGCCAACATTGCGGCTGGCATGCCAACATTGAGGCAGACATTCTGACCTGAGGCTGACATGCTCCCCTGCGCCTGATATGCTACCCTGCGCCTGATATGCCAACGTTGAGGCTGACATACCAGCATTGAGGCTGACATGCCAAGATTGAGGCTGACATGCTGCCCTTGACTTGCCACCCTGCGGCTGGCATGCCAACATTGAGGCTGACATGCCAACATTGAGGCTGACATGCCACCATTTAGGCTGACATGCTGCCCTGCCGCTGCCATGCCAACATTGAGGCTGACATGTTATCCTGCGGCTGGCACACACCAATATTGCGGCGACATGCTCCCTGCGGTTGACATGCCAACATTGCGGCTGACATGCCAACATTGAGAGCTGACATACTACCCGGCTGACATGCTACCATGCGGTTGACATGTCAACATTGAGGCTGACATGCCAACATTGAGGCTGACATGCCAACATTGAGGCTGACATGCCAACATTGACGCTGACATGCCAACTTTGCGGCTGGCATGCCAACATTGCGCTGACATGCCAACATTGAGGCTGACATGCTCCCCTGCGGCTGGCACGCCAATATTGCGGCTGACTTGCCAACATTGAGGCTGACATGCCAACATTGGGGCTGACATGCTACCCTGCGGTTGACATGCCAACATTGCGGTTGACATGCCAACATTGAGGCTGACATGCCATAATTGCGCTGACGCTTTACCCTGCGGTTGACATGCCAACATTGCGGCTGGCACGCCAATATTGCGGCTGACATGCCAACATTGCGGCTGACATGCCAGCATTCGTTCGACAGCTACCAACATTGCGGCTGATATGCTACCCTGCGGCTTCCGCTGAATCCCAACCAAATGCGATGAGTATGTTTCACCAGCGACCGCCAGTGCAGTCAAGTTGAGTATGTGCGGCAATGCCGCGGTTTCATGAGCAGCTCGGGTGGACCCAAGCTTCGCGCCCGTGTGAAGGCAAACACACATCGCAGAAAGTCATGGACCACTACCACTCGCTGCTGCCATGGCCGGCAACCCCTGGGCTCCATCGCTATAAGCACATCCATCGCATGACCTCAGCAGCAGGTGCTGGTGTCACATGTGATTCACCTCCAAGGAAGCGTTGAGCACAGCGGGCGCGAGTAGCCTGAGACTGGAAGGGCCTTTGTCTGGAGGCAATGTGGCCACTGCTGGCTCCCCTGCCGCCGGTGCGTCCGAGTCTGGAAATGTAGGGGGTAGTGGGAAGGGGCCCTCGAGCAGGGCGGCTTCATGCGGTTTCATCTCGCGGCTCGGAGTAGCTCGATGCTCAGGACCCCCTTCCTCCAGCAAAAAGGACCGATCACGAGATCCGGCCAACCTGAAGTGGCCTGTGGCAATCAACATCCGTCCATCGGAATCCCCCCCCAGAAGAGGCCAGAACCTAGCGAACTGAATCGCCACTTTGCCGCTTACAGCGCTTCGCTAGAATAGAAATTCTGCGCATGTGCAGTCTGAAGACAGAGATCAAGGTCCGAAAACGAAGATGAAGTCTCGTCAGCATGCTTTCCTGCGATGAGTAACTCATATTTTTGTTCCATCTTTGCAGAGCTGATGGTGCGGAGTAGGTGCAGCAAATCCGATGAAATTGTGTATGTTGCATGTCTGAACGGGGCATCTTGGACCATCGGATGCCAGATGTATGCTGCATGTCTGAACGGGGCATCTTGGACCATCGGATGCCAGATGTATGCCGCATGTCTGAACGGGGCATCTTGGACCAGCCGATGCCAGATGTATGTTGCTTTTCTGCTTGAAAGCGAAACGTTTCTCGTCGTTGGCAGGGTGATCTAGCCGTCGGTTACGTCAACCCTCGATGGCGTGGATAATGGACGGGCAGAAGCTGTAGGGAGAGCCTATTGTGCATAGCAAATTTCCATTGAGGCAGGGGCTGGATAGGAGGCAGAACTTGGGAGGGGGGTAAACCGGAAGGTGGTCTGAGAGGCGCATCGTGATGGAGTGCACCGCTGCTCTCAAGGTCCATCTCAGTATTCTCAGGGTCCACACAGTGCGATGAACTTGCAGAGAGCACTGACGCATGCGCCCGAGGGGCAGTGGCTGGCTCGGCCTCGGCTTCATGCGAAGCTTCCAACAGAAATGACACTGTCGGCTTCGAGAGCTCCTCTGGTAACCTTTGGGGCCAAGGGGAGGTCTGTGTGGCGGCCGTCTGTGTGATGGCTGTCTGTGTCCTCCGTACGTCCTTGTCATCTGGTGACTGGGCTTCGTGTGACTGTTCATATATTGGGGTTTTTGGGACAGACGACAAAGATATTATCGACCCCTCGGAGGCTTCCGAAGTGGGAGTTGGTACGGAGATGGTTAAGGGAAAGCGCGCTGAAGGATGCTTATGTGAAGTAGATGCTGGTGCAGGTCGTTGCGTTGGGCTTGGTTTCGGGGAGGCTGCTCGGGATCCTGTCGGGGATGCGCGTGCTGATGCAGAAGGTGTTGGCGTTGGCTTCGTGGACTCTGGGGGCGAAAGCTGGAGCAGCAGGTCGCTATTAGATGCTAGTTTGCCCAGCAGCTGTCGACTCGCTGATCAAAAGTCCAGCCCCATCACCCCACCATGCCTTCACATTGGGAGCTTCGCATCATTCACTTCTCCATTATCAACAACCTCCGCTGTCCACAGAAATGCGATCACGCACTCCTTAAGATTTGGCACCATGATGGGATCGCAGGCTCGTTGAACTCATGCAACACAATTCATGCAGTGCATGCTCCACGGCGCCTGCTTCAGAAGTGCACACCTGAGGATATTGCGTCTTCAATAATCTCATCTGGGGCTCGGATCGGCCTCTCCTCCTAAATTGCCACCGACAGCGCAACACCACTCAATCAGCCAGTACGAGGCATCCTTGTCAGCACAGAGCTGCTACGACCGGCAAAGTACTGCCACCGTCCCTGCCCCAGCATGGCGCCGCCAAAACTGAAAACTCGACCACCCTCCCAGGTCTATCAGCTCCTCTGCAGGTGATGGACACTGCGAGTGCCGTCTGGGCAGCGCGGTTTGCCGGGAAGTTCATTGCGCTTTTCGAAAGCGAATTTCGCTATCGAGAAGGATGTGGCGCGCCTTCAATTGTCGCAGCCAGATACTTTGTTAGGGAGACATCAGAGCAATCACAGAGCTTTCGGGAGAGTGCGCCTGGAAATGGCAGGGCTGAGCTACCTCGGGAGAGTGCGCCGGGAAATGGCAGGGCTGAGCTACCTCGGGAGAGTAAGAAGCGGGAAATGGCAGGCTGAGCTACCGGGAGGAGTGCGCCTGGAAATGGCAGGGCTGAGCTACCGGGAGTGCGCCGGGAAATGGCAGGGGGCTGAATTACCTCCGGGAGGAGTGCGCGGGAAATGGCAGGGCTGAGCTACCTCGGGAGAGTGCGCCGAGTAGCGGGGCTGAGCTACCTCGGGGAGAGTGCGCCGGGGAAATGGCAGGGCTGAGCTACCTCGGGAGAGTGCGCGGGAAATGGCAGGGGCTGAGCTACCTCCCGGGAGGTGCGCCTGGAAAATGGCGGGGGCTGAGCTACCTCGGGAGAGTGCGCCGGGAAAATGGCGGGGCTGAGCTACCTCGGGAGAGTGCGCCTGGAGAGATGGCAGGGCTGAGCTACCTCGGGAGAGTGCGCCGGGAGAATGGCAGGGCTGAGCTACCTCGGGAGAGTGCGTGCGCCTGGAAATGGCAGGGCTGAGCTACCTCGGGAGAGTGCGCCTGGAAATGGCAGGGCTGAGCTACCGAGGTCTGAGTCCGGGCTATAACCTTTGAGAGCTTTCTGAGGACTGAACGTTTCCTTCGAGCCTGTGTGTTGCTGAGCTGGAAGAATCGCTGTGCAGAGGAGACGTTGCGCGTTGGAGAGACCTCGGAGGAAGCACCCTGAGGGCCCACACACCTGACCCGAGCTCAAAACTCTGTGAACCAACCCGAAAGTGGGGTGATTGACTTCACCATTTGGGCGAAACAAACTCGATGCACCTCGGACGAAAGCAACCGTTTGTGGGATGTGTGGTCCATCAGGTGCTTAGCAACTGCTGTGGCTGAGATGAGGTTCAATGGGCAAGATAGCATGAGCTGTACTGAAATCAATAGCGAAAAATTGTAGCTCGCAAAGCTATTGCCCCCCCTGCACCGCTTTGCTCCCCCTTCCCGTTCCGTGGAGAGAGCCTGGAGTGTCAGACTTCATGGTCAAAATATGGGAAAGATGCGATATGGACACTAAGCCCTATATTCATATTCAGGGCCTGAATCAGTTTGAACGGCAATAGCATTGATCATCCCTGCTAAGATGATGTGAATGCAGCTCTTTGTATCATCCGGCGCAAGCACCCGACCCGACATAATTATAGGATAAAGCAGGATTCTTCCGCTCGATGAAATAAGCGAAAAGCACGCACTGAAAGCACAACGAACTGAAAGTGCAAAAACGATTCTGAGCTCTGCTGCTGGGGGCGGCTGGGTCATACCCTGTGCGAGTACTCGCGCGGGCGACCGCGAGGGGGCGTGTTGGGAGTGGTCTCGGAGGCTCTGGAGACCGAAACAGCAGCCAGGGGGACGAGCCGGCGACTTGCATCAGAAAAAAACTTCTGACGTTTGTGATCACAAGTTGACCCAAGGCGTGGCAACGTATACAGGTAGAAGTACAGATGCAAAGCTTTCCCTCGATACCGTCAAGTGTGTGCACAATGGAATTGGAAATCCGAATGCAAGATGCGGGGAGAGAACCGATGGCGGACCTCGCCGGCGTGTAGGGAGTTGGCGAATGCGGCGCTGATTGTGCGCCGAAAAACTCATTCTCTAGCTGTCGCATTTGCCCTTGCTCGCTTCTCCAACTCTGGAGTGCGCAAAAGGAAGGTCACAGAGACGTGGTCGAACTCCATCGTTTCAACCATAACATAGGCTCTCAGACTGCCGAGAGTGCGAGTGTTATTCCGAAAATGCAGTCAGCCCCGTCTTTAGAGGGAATTAGGAAATGCGAGGATGGCGCCAGAGAAAATCTAAACAAGCCGATTCGCCGACAGTAAAAGAACAGGTTCCCTCTAGCTGAAGACGTCATTGCCAGGCAAATGATATTTCAATTGATATTTCAAATGCAGGTGCTCTGCACATGCAGTCGAGCATACGCGTTTAGATCACACCAGTGCGGAAGCACACTAAGCAAGTTGCGCAATAGGGGGCGCGTTCCTATTGCCCCGTTGTCTCGAGGACGGCCGAGGGCGCGTACGGACAAAGGCCCAGGCACCTGCAACACTCTGAGATTTCTCTCGGACCAAAGTTGCTCAGACACTTCTTGCAGATGTTGGGCATGCTTGGGCTCGTCCTGAGCCTCGAAGCGCTCCGCGAGCACTTTCCTGCGCTGGATACTTGAATGCATACTCATACCCCGGATATCTCCCCTGCTCTACCCACGGCTATGAAGGCCTGCCGAGCCTGGCGCTGTATTGAGGACAGGCGCACGTCCAGTGTCGTTTTCGTGGATTCAAGTCTGGCGTTTAAATTTCGTTTCGTTTCGCATCAACGGGATCAAATTAGCTGCGTATTCACGTTCACGTAGAAGCTGGTAAAAGCTATGCATGCGCACGGTCTTGCGATGTCTCCATGCGGCTTCAATGGCAGGGCTTCCACCATGGTTCCGAATTCTAATATTGTACAGTTTACCGTGTAGGGAAGGCGATACGGCCCGAATGCTAATATCCAGCCCAGCATATCGATTTTATGCTGTGCAACTCAAGCAAAGATTTCAATCGCACCGCTGGGCACCTCCGATTTGTTATCGAAGCTCTGACAAGTTCGTGGAGACGCCAGAGAACATATCGCTATACTCTTAGCGGACGTTACCATCGACAGGTGCTTCAAATTCGAACACCGCGTAACGATTTTCAAGAAACAATAATATGCTGCTGCTGAATGAACTGTTCAGCGTCACCCGACCGAACGTGCAGTTTTGAGTTGAATAGTTTGTGGGCACGCGACGAGCACGGGCACTCCAAAGAAAAAGGGAGTCACTCGACTGTTCACTTATGAGAAGTTACAAGGTCTTTAAACCATGGTTTAAACCAAGGTGTCATCGCTGCGTTTCGCGGACACGATGGAAAGAAATTTTGATCGGACGCTTCGGTTCGGTTTTTTGATCGTGTGACTCGAAATTTCGTGGTTGAGACTGTGGTTGAGTTCGTTCAACCAAGGTCTCACTCGACCATGCGATGGTCGAGTTTCGTGGTTGAGTTCCACAAACCTTGGTTAGCGAAGAAGTACTTCCCAGGGAGATAATTTCCGAGACATGGGTGGTGCTCAGAAGCGCACCTTTGTTTCACTACAAACTTTGAGGACTTCTAGGGAGGTGGTCTGCAACCAGGGTTGCCGAAGAGTCAGCCCAACTGCAGGCCTCACGGCTTCTGCAAGTTCCTTCCTCCCGGGCGGGCGGGTGTGGGAAACTTTTTGAATTGGTAGACTCGGAGCCCGAAGTTCTCGCAGAATGAAGTGAAGTGAACTGTCGCAGCTTATTTCAAAAGCTCCGAAAGTCTCTTCATCTTCACGGGCTCCGCCCAAGCGACACAAGCTTGCAAACTGGACATCTGTGTCGCATGCTCCGCATGAACACAGATGTCGCTCAACCAATCAGAAAGCACCTCTGTGTTCCGGCTCTGCCTGAACACAGATCTGACTCGACTGTCACGGTTCCCCCGTGACCCCGTAGCCAATCAGAACACAGAGAAGTCGACCCCGCGGATTGCTCGGCTCTGCCTTGAGAAATCCTCGGGAGAAAATCCGCAAAAAATTCACATGTCCTCGTCGAGCCTCGGGCTCATTTTTTTGCAAGCAGAAATTTTCTCCCCCGTACTTCCAAAATAATTTAGAAATAAATTTCTCAATTATTTACACAAGTACTTCCCAGGGAGATAATTTCCGAGACATGGGTGGTGCTCAGAAGCACCTTTGTTTCACTACAAACTTTGAGGACTTCTAGGGAGGTGGTCTGCAACCAGGGTTGCCGAAGAGTCAGCCCAACTGCAGGCCTCACGGCTTCTGCAAGTTCCTTCCTCCCAACTGGCTGGCGCTTCAGCTACCCAACAGCCGAAGTTGCTTGCTGCCAGACTTGTGCTTGTCGCAAACGCGTGTATATGATGGTACGAACATTCTCGGAATCGAGCAAGCTTAACCCTCGCGGCTGGTCATAAGTTCGTCATTAACATTCACTGGTGCCGGTAACTGTTCAAGCAATTCTCAACACAGCACAAGATCGTAGAGCTACAAAATTTTTAAAATTCTGATATTCTGAGATCGAACGCTAAGCTCTTACATGCAAGCCCAGATTTCCAACATGAAAAAGTATAAAAACAGCAGTAAAATATATCCGTCAAAATTGATATTATAACCACAAAATACGAATTATTGTGTACAAAAGCTGTGAGCAGAACTGTCTTAGCACTCTAGCACTGGCACGCGAACAGCCACCTAGTACTTGCGAAGCAAAACAATAATGAGTCCACTAGCCTGACCTCCGGTCAGAGCATACTTATATCTCAATGCTCTGTCACATTTCCCAAAACTGTAACGGGTTCTAGCCCTTAAATCTTCATCTGGCCAATGGAAAGTCATTATTCCATGTCAGCTCTAACAATGTTACCGTTTACCACATTCTGATTGACACGTCAGCGGCAAAGGAGTCACTGCCATCTTCATCTTATCATTCCCTGGTCATTCGATAGTGACCATATATTTTCTGGCAAGTCTGCATCTCTCAGATGGTCATCTTCGCAAAGCCTGTCATGCTGTCACCACTGTCATGCGTGTCACCAGCTGAACAAACCCGGCGCGGTACGATGAGAAGCCGGCGTTTGTTACAGCTGTCGCAAACGCGTGTATATGATGGTACGAGCATTCTCGGAGTCGAGCAAGCTTAACCCTCGCGGCTGGTCATAAGTTCGTCATTAACATTCACTGGTGCCGGTAACTGTTCAAGCAATTCTCAACACAGCACAAGATCGTAGAGCTACAAAATTTTTAAAATTCTGATATTCTGAGATCGAACGCTAAGCTCTTACATGCAAGCCCAGATTTCCAACATCCCCCATCTGTAGCTGCTGCGTGCAGTAGCACAGACTCAAATATGGGCTTGTTCAGCGTACTGGGTCGTATCACCATCTGCCATGAACGTACCCAAACTGAAAGTGAACATACCAATGCCTTCACCTTCTCCACCCTGTAACATCCTGGCTCTGACCAGCGGATTCTTGAACACCAAGACCCACATACACCTGCGGCCAATAGGTCCATGTTCCAGATGCCCAATCACATGCAAGCGTCCCGTCTGACTCAATCGTCCGAAGTACGCAGCCCTGCTCTCGGTCATGTCTGTCAAGTAGTAGGATGGAACGTGGACACATGCCACCACACGACTGGCCATCACTGCCAATGGAAACGCGATATCCAGCGCTGCAAACCAAGGTGAAGTCACCACTGCGTCACAGACACCATACTTCTCCTTCCATATGCGATAATTACCTGGCTGGAGTGCGTCATGCGCCTCAGACCAACCCAACTGAGAGTTCCAGTCATTATTCATAAATCTCAACTGCGGCCATTGCTCCACCATTACCTCACTGATGACCCCGGTGCCTGCCCATGGGTCCCACACGCCATCGACGGACTTCCAGTCCACCTCTGTCGCCAAACGCCTCACCTCGGAGGGCACTGTGATGACCAGTTCAAGCCCCCACTGCAGTGCGCTAGCTTCTCTCACCTGAGCCTTGGTCATGTGTCTCAATTCTCCTCGTCTTTCAACTTCTTCTTCAGCCAACGCAGGCACAAGAGGTGCATCCCTCAGCTGCCTTGCCATGGCCTTCTGTTCCCGATATTTCTTGCTCAGCACCGTGCGATGCCCCTCATTCCAGTGCCCTGGCATGAAGATCTGCACGCCTCAGAGAGCTTGTCCTGTCTTCCCCAATCAATCTGATCTGGCATGCCCAAGAACATGTCCTTCTCTTTCAACAGCATCTCCCTTGATGAGATGGCATGCCATGGCTGAAATTTGTCTCCCTTCACCACACGACGGGGACCCACGTCTGCTGGCAGCAGGCGCATCTCCGCAGACAGCTTCTCATTCAATTGCTGCTCCTTCATGCCCAGTCTGTCCTCTAGCTAGGACACCAGAGCTCTCGTCTTTCTGGGTCTGCACCTCAGCGTTGGCAGCTTGCATCCCCGTGCCTGAGCACCTGGGACATAGCCACTCGCCTTCTGGTACTCCATCCAGTGCTGGGGTCAGACACCACAAGTGGTACCCCCTGTTGCATGCGTCGCACAACAACATCTCTGCTTCCCCATCAGTCTTCCTGCACGCTTCACATGCTAGGTGCTTGCTGGGAACGGCTGCACTGCAGTCATACTGGTCCTTCACCTGTAGGTGACATGGCGCGATGCTCTGCACGGTGCTCTTCTCTCTCAACTTGGTGGCGTCCTCAAGCATCACCACACCATCTCGCTGTATCTTGACCAGCTTCAGAATGGCGGATTTGGTTGCGACTTCCATGCCGCTGCGAGGCTTCTGCCTGATGTAGACGAAATCGCCCACCTTAAACTGGTGTGGCCTAGGCTCATAGCCCCCACCCCTTCTCCCTTCATAATGTAATGTATCACGATGCTGTGCGACCTCCAGGCTGCAACCAGCGTGTACCATCAGTCGCCTCACCACCTGTGCTCTCCGGTGGAGGTCCTTGACTCTGGCATCCTTCTCATCTTCGACCTCAGCACCGAAATCTATGCTGGGTGCCTGTTTCAAATGAGGCGGCACTACTGCCTCTTGGGCAAACAACATGGTGAACGGCGCCACCCCCGTGGACTCCTGGCGTGCTGCATTATAGCTCAGCACTAGTGGCCAGAGCTGCTCATCCCACTCATAATCGAGACCCTTCTCCAAGGCAAGCTTCTTAACGCAAAACTTCATAGTGCGTACCACTCGCTCGGTCAGCCCATTGCCTTCTGGTGAGTCTGGCGAGGTGACTCGTCGGTCGATCAGGCAGTCTCTGCACAGCTGCTTGAACTCGCCCTCGAACTCCTTACCTCCATCCACCAAGCACTCTGCTGGCGCACCAAACACAGCCAGGACATGACTGCGGAATGCCGCCGCGATGGTCCTTGCCTCGTTGTCGGGAATGGGTACACAGACTATGAACCTGGTGTAGTGCTCGGTCATGATGAGCACTCGGTTGTTGCCAGTCTTGGTCTGCCTCCTCGAAGGCCATGCCAAATCCAGCGACCAGCGATACATGAACGACACGATCTCGAGGGGGGATAAACATGCCTCCTCTCTCGCATAATGAGTTTTCACACGCTGACAGGTCTCACACTGAGTGACCACAGCCTCCACGTCCTTCTTCAAATCGGCCCACCAATGGCGCTGCCACAAAAGATGTTGCGTACGCCTTATGCCCCAATGTCCAGTTCTGGAGTGGTATTCCTTAACCAACGCGAGACGGTCAGCAGGCTTAGGTATTCTCACCTCCTTGCCCGACAGCGTGACCATGTAGATCTCATCCGTAGCCTCATCCCATCGATGTCGTGCTGCTCGTCTCCTCACACGACGAACTTCCTCTTCTGGCAACCTCACTCTGCCATTGGACTTCAACCATCTGAGGCACCATGCATCATCGCGTACATCTCGGTGCTTGTCACGGTCTACCTGCTGCTCGGCCACGCTGGCCATCAGGTCCTCGAATCTGGTGGTGCACGCCAACCTGGGGAGTCTCATCTCTGAATCTTTGGCAGGCGGACTCCAAGCAGGCACATTCATGCGCGCTGCTGGGGTTGCGCCCTCCTTCACGAAGTGGTTCTCATGCCTCTGACGATACTGCGCCATAGTGTAGAGCTGCCACTCCTTCTTCTTCTTCTTCTTGGTTCCAGCCTTCTGTCGCTGAGCCCCAATTCCTTCTGCACCTTTCTGCCCTTGCGAGCACATTACCCGCAGCTTCTCCTCCCAGTCACGGTGAGTCATAGTCTTCGCCACCTGCTGAGTATATGCATTCGAATTCTCAACCCATTCCGCCAGCAAAGCTTGCCTCTGCTGAAGGTCCGACCTCGCGTGGTCTGCCCAGTTGTTGTCTACAGCGATGGGCTGTCCTGGGGAATTCTCTGCCTCTGGGGACTCCTCGCTACGAGGGAGCCCCTTCCTGCTCGCTTCTGCGACCGCCATCAGCAGTTCCATTGCCCTGCGATCCATGGCCATGCCCAGAATGCTTGCGAATTCTACGTCGTTCAGGCCATCGGCCATGCGTAGCTCACTTGCGCTGTAGCCCATGGCTCGCGCCTTCTCGTCGAGGTTCACTTCTCGAGATTCTTCCTCGGCGTCTTCATCGTCCTGGTTGCGCACCACGGTGCCCATCCTCGCTCTTCTGAACGCTCTTGACCCTTGCGTCGCCATGATGGTGGGAAGTGCCCTCAATGGTTCTCCCACCACGTTCACCACGTAGTGAGGCGAGCGGTCTGTCCTTATCACTGGCCTGGGATGCCAGCCCTTGCATAGGATTGACGATACGATTCGTCCTTCTGGTCTCACCACCTTGCTCATAACGGAGCGAAACTGGTGGCTCTGGAACAAGTTGCTCCAATACGCTCGCAATCGGTGTGCGTAAGCGCCTGCTTGTGCTGCATCAAAGGACACTGGTCGGCCAATGACGCTGGCAATGTACGGGAACACCTCGTCCCTGATCTTGGTTCCGGGTCTGTGTGACAACGGGGAAACGTTCTCCAGGATATAGCCTGGAGGCCTCTGCTGCTGCAGCTGCTGAAGTGTGGACAGAAGCCTAACCACTTCATAAAATAATTTGTTGTGCCTGCCATCCAGGCCTGTGAGTGTTCCAGCAGGAGAGAGATCCTGGCATGGGAACCCACATACCATGACCCACTGGCGCCCTTGAAGAGCTCCTGCTCGTATGAAGTCGGCACTGGTGGTGTCGTGCAGATCTTGGGGTAGAGCCCCAAACTCTATTGCACGGGGCGAAATGAGGTCAGGATATCGTCTTAGCAACGCCGTGCACCTGGCCCTGGCAACTGTCCGACTGCTCGGGGATATGTCCTGATACAGGTAGCGATCCACCTTCATCCCACTGCGGAGCAACATCTCTAGGCCAGCACAGAGGCCTCCACATGGCTCGTAGCACACCACACCTTCCTCCCGAGCTTGCGAGAAGAACTGCCTGCCCAGCACCCTGGGCTGGTGTCCACCTTCTCAGGCTTTAAGATGCGCTCGCCTTCAAAGTACTCATTGCTGTACACAGCGGGGCTTCCCTCGCCGTGCGTGCCTCGCGTAGGCCTCACCAGGCTCAGCGCCTTCCAAGCTGCTCTGGCTAGCCTTCCAGAGTCGGTCACCAGCTCGGGTAAGTCAGTGTCAAACATGTCCCCATGATTGCACTCCAATTCCTCGCGGTAGTGCAAGTCGAATAAACGATGCACTGGTCCCGTGCCCAGCTGCTCCATGGCAGCTATCCTGCAGTAGTTGGCAACCTGCACCTCTGGCGTGGTCTCTTCCCCTGGGGAAGCATCCCCAGCCAACATAAAGCACAAGTGGTCACAGAAGTCCTTCATGTGAACTTCCCCCACGCCTGCGTGAAACGCAGTCACCTTCTCCCTCTCATGCCTCGCTCCAGTCTCATCTGTCGTGGACGGCAGTGGGTAGCGAGACGGCACGTCAGCGTTGCTGTTCTTGGCACCTGGACGATACTGCACAGTGAAGTCGAACTCCTGCAAACTGATTGCCCAGCGTAGGTGTTGCCCTTGGAGATCGGCCTTCTCCATCAGGGTGGTGAGCGGCGAGTGGTCGGTCACCAACGTGAAGTGAACTCCATGCAAGTACTGCCTCAATGTGCGCACTGCCCATACCACTGCGAGCATCTCCCCCTTGAAGCTGGCGTACTGTCTCTCCGTTTTACTCAGGGATCGGCTGATTGCCATACAGATGTACTCCTTCCCATCATCGTCCTTCTGGCCCAGCACTGCGCCAATGCCATAGGTGCTCCAATCGGTGTACAATATAAGGGGTCTGTCATAATCGATAGGCCTCAGGCACCTCCCAGCACAGAGAGCATCCTTCAGGTCTTGAAGTGCTTGATCTTGCTCCTTCCCCCAGGCTCCCTTGATGTCAGTGACCTCCTTCTTGAGCAGGTCATTGAGCGGGCGGGCCATCTCAGAGTAGTTTGGCCCCCCTGGCTCACCCACCAAGCCCTTGTACTAGTTCATCATGCCCAAGATCGAGCGGAGCCCAGTCTTGTCCTGGGGGCTTGGAAGCTCCTGGATGGCCTTACATTTAGCTTCTTGCGCGCCAATGGAGTTGTGACCAATGCGGTAGCCCAGAAAGTCCACCGTGGCTGCACCAAAGGTACTCTTGCCTGCATGCAATCGGATGCCAGCGTCCCCCAAGGTGCGCAATACGTCCTCAACGTCCTTCAGATGCTGCTCAGGCGTGGAATCCGTGTAGACCACTACGTCGTCGACGTATGCCACCGTACAATGCTGCAAGTGACGTAACTCGTAGTCCATGATTCTCACGAACGCAGAAGTAGCTCCAGCTGCACCAAAAGGCATCGAGGTGTACTGGTACAGCTGATTCTTCCACCAAAACGCCGTCTTGCTCCTGTCCTCTTCCGTGGCCATGGGAATCTGGTGGAAGGCTTTGGTGGCATCCAGCGTGGTCTTGAACTTGGCCTTCGCCACCTTCTGATAGAGCTCCTCTGGTCGATGTGGCAGCGTATTGTCTTTGAGGGAGTGCCGGTTGACACCCCTGAGGTCGCCACGCAGAATCTCGTCTGGGTCCACAGGCCAGTCTCATGATCCTTCTTGCCAGCTACGACGACGTTGCTCGCATGCCTGCAATGCTTGGCTGCAGGCTCTATGAAGCCATACTCCAAAAGTTCCTTGCAATGAATGTCGATGATTTCCTGCTCGCCCGGACTGTACTTCCTGGGTCTCTGGTAGGCGGCCTTGGATTCGTCTACAAAAGGAATGGAGAACGTGTTGTGCTCCGCCTTGCCCTTGTAGCCTGTCAGATCGTGAGGACTGTTGGCAAAAGTGGTCTTGCACCTGCGAAGAACATTTCGCATTTCCTCCCAGTGCTCCTCCTTGAAGTCAGGATGTCCTCCAAACGTGGCATTGAGCTCAGTGTCGAGCCACGCTGCCTCGTCCTTGGTCACTGTCGTGTCACCTAGAGGTTGAAGCTCGTCCAGCACGGTGTACGGCAAGACCTCATCCTGCTCCGCGACGTTGGCCTCCCAGCCCGGCTCCCATTGCCTTGAGGATTGCTGAGCCTCCCAAGAAGTGCAGGGGGACGAACCCCAGGCACTGCGCGTGGGTGACATGACATCATACGTAGGCACACTCTCGGTCAGCTTGCCAGCGACCCACAAGATTCCGCACAAAAGCAGAAAAAATCACAAAATTCGGTTGAAATGCACTGCGGCTGCCGGCGAGTTCGAAGCGAAGAAGCACGCCATTACTCTCCACCCCCCGTGCGCCAAGCGAGTACTCCCACCAGCGGCGGTGGAGACCACGACTGCAAGGACAAGCGCCATGTAGGCGGCTTGCGCGATGCGATGAAGTCGGAGATTGCGTCGAAGCTGCGTCCAGCGCGCCGCGAAGCGAGGCTTGTCCAACCTGGCCGGCAAAGCGGGCAGGCACACGCGGCCCAACAAGAAGACTTGGGACCAACGCAGGGACGGAATAGTCCATCCACGGCCACGTCGAATGTGACCTGCGTCCAGCGGGTCGTGCACGATACAGGAGGCGTGGCACGCCACGTCCTCAGCGCAAATGCCGGTACAAACCCAAAGCCAGGCGAGGACCACGAGGAGGAGGGCGGCCGCACACTGTGACCAGCATGCCAAGGAAACGACCACCCCCCGAAGGGGCACCACCATCCAACCTTCTGCACGAACACGGTGCACGCCATTATAACCACAAAATACGAATTGTTGTGTGCAAAAGCTGTGAGCAGAACTGTCTTAGCACTCTAGCACTGGCACGCGAACAGCCACCTAGTACTTGCGAAGCAAAACAATAATGAGTCCACTAGCCTGACCTCCGGTCAGAGCTTACTTATATCTCAATGCTCTGTCACATTTCCCAAAACTGTAACGGGTTCTAGCCCTTAAATCTTCATCTGGCCAATGGAAAGTCATTATTCCATGCCAGCTCTAACAATGTTACCGTTTACCACATTCTGATTGACACGTCAGCGGCAAAGGAGTCACTGCCATCTTCATCTTATCATTCCCTGGTCATTCGATAGTGACCATATCTTTTCTGGCAAGTCTGCATCTCTCAGATGGTCATCTTCGCAAAGCCTGTCATGCTGTCACCACTGTCATGCGTGTCACCAGCTGAACAAACCCGGCGCGGTACCATGAGAAGCCGGCGTTTGTTACATGCTTACCCAAGCACTTCCACTTACATTCAATCTGTTTCATCCTGGCAGCCAGCCTCTTTGGCAGCTCCAGCCTCCGTGCCTTCGTCAACTGCTCATACCTCTGGTATGCATTGCAGACCCAGTCTCCTTGCAGTTTGATCAAAAGGTGGTCCACCCCGAGGTTAAAGGCCACCGTGGCCCCCCCTCTCCGAAAACTGTGACCCGAGTACTGACTCGGGTCCAGACCGATCTTCCGGATCAGCTTTTTCATCTCCCCCACGAACACTCCGTGTGTCATGGGCACAGTCCTGCCCCTTGACTTCCACAGGAAAGCCGGGCTC
Organism: Cymbomonas tetramitiformis; assembly: GCA_001247695.2. Taxonomy (NCBI): domain Eukaryota; kingdom Viridiplantae; phylum Chlorophyta; class Pyramimonadophyceae; order Pyramimonadales; family Pyramimonadaceae; genus Cymbomonas; species Cymbomonas tetramitiformis. Next base: position 39,021 of record LGRX02019015.1, on the reverse strand, counting down.
TCCGGCTCTGCCGGGGTTAGCTCAAAACACTTGGCTAAGGCCCGTTTTGGGCACAACATCCCTCCTGTGGCCCTCATGGCCACCTTGTGTGTCCTTTCCTCAAATTGGACCACTTTCGAGAACACTAGTGCCACCCACACAGTCTCATTCCTCATCTCAAAGTCCTTTCTTTTAAGGACCCGCCTAACATTAAAGGCATCAACTTTCCCAACACAGACATTGTCTTTTCGAAGCAAGCACAACACAGCAGTCAACATTGCTGCCCACAAAGTTACCATGTTACAGTCATCAAAATCCATTACTTGATACATTCTTGCAAGTATATACAATGTAATTGCGAGCTTCTGTTTTACTTCATCTCCTAGCAGCCTCTTCAGTCCTCTCATAGTCTGAGCTACTTGGAATCTGTGGCTAACAGGCACCCACTCATACTTCGCCTCTAGGTGCAATCTTCTCACACCGGCTGTATAGCTCTTCAAGGTAGAGACTTTACAAGTCTGTGACTGAACACATAAAACATCGCTAGATCCTCATCTGACACCGGTACCACCGGTCCTTCTCCGAAGGCTAGCATAAATCTGACAAAGGCTCTCTGGCCGGTCGTGTGGTTCTTCTTTGTGTTCTCCGCATCAGCAACACTCAAGATGAAGTTCCACCTGGCTCTCAGCCATTCCTTGGGCTTTGCATACTCTGCATTGCCCCTCTTCCCCCCTCCATGGTCAGTCACACACCAATTCTCTTCCATGCCTTCCCCTTCGGGGCTGTCACTGGGCAGGCTACCAGCACTACTGGCCACCTCGTGGGGCCACAGTCCTTTCTCAATCCCCTAACCCCATTCGGTGAGGTGAACACATCTGTGTCTACTGGGATGTACTCAAGGATAACAAACAACCCAGCCTCAATGGCTGGCACCACAAGCTCCAGCCAGAATCTCTCCGTTGGCCAGAAGGGTAGCACAAACACTGCAGAGGTTTTGTTGGGCGCTGCTCGTTTTCCCCTGAGGAAATGGGTCAGAATTTCCCACAGCAAGGAGAAGGGTGGGTTGCAGTACACATTCAGCCCCTTCCACTGTTTCATCAAACAAGAGTCCTCCTTGGACCACCAACGGAAACACCGGGAGTTCGCTCCCACTTCATCACAGCATGCATCCACTGCAAAGGGCCCGAGCGGCCTAATTTTGTCCCACAACCATTCCTGCACCATCCAGTCATACAGGTCCCTCGGGGCCTCTCTCCTCGACAACCCTTCAGCAGGTCCTGAAACCTTCCCATCTGACTCCTACTCAGAGCATCAGCCAAGTCATTGGCCTTTGTGGAAATCCTTTTCATCACCAGCCTCACATCATGTCTGATAGTCAGCAACAAAATCTCCTTTAGCAAAGGAATGAAAGCTGCCTTCCCCCACAGGTTCCTTGTCATCAATCTGGCTGCTTCATTGTCACTCCACATGACAACTTTACACCCTCTCAACAGGTGTCCCCACTTCCTCAAGGCCCAGAAAATCACGAACAGCTCCAAATAGTTGATGTGGCTCGAGGCCACATCTCTGAAGGGGCTAAAAGGTTGCACCTTCCATTGCCTCACCTCCTCCCATTTCACTGCGAACCATCTTCCCCCGAAGAAACCACCCATTCCTCCGTCCACTGCTTCTTCCCCAGCAGCATCCACTGCAAAGAAGTCTCTCACCACTGGCCTTCGGTTCAGTACCACCGCCTGACCATTGTACTCCTCCAAATAAATTTTGGCCAACCACATCAAGTCCCGGCTGAGGTCCCTCGGTACCGTGTCATAGAACCTCCTCCTCTTGCCAGCCCTCCCGATAAAGTCATACCCGCGGACCTCAGAAACATCTTGGCCCCGTACACTACCCGTGCACAAAACATCAACTGGCCCACCAACCTCTGCACCTCCTTTACTCTCACTGTCTTCAGCACTGCCATCTCTCTGCAGGCTAAGGCCACCTTCTGGACTCGGCTCTCCTCCACACTCATCGTCACAATCCCCAGTCCTGAGTAGTTGGACTGCAGTCTAATTCCTAAGAAGACCAAATCCTGCCTAGGTGACTCCACCTTCTCCGGGGCCACCTCAAATCCCAAATACTCAACAAGCTCCAGCAGCATCTCAAACCCCCGCTGACAATCCTCTTCCGAGTCAGCCACCAAAATAAAGTCATCCAAGTACACCACAATCCCCGGGAAGCCTCTCTGCTGCATCATCAATTTCACCAGTTGCGTTATGTCGTGAAAGAGCCCCGGGGCAGCTTTGACCCCGAAGGGAAACCTCGTGTCAATCCTCAGCACTCCTCCGAACTCACTCGCCAAGAACCTCCACAGTGGCGCAGCAATCCCCACAAATCTGTACGCACTTTTCAAGTCAATCTTGGCCATAAAACTGTATGGCTGCAACAGACCAAAGGCTTCCTCCACAGACTGGAACCTTCTCTTGTCAATCTCACAATTGTCGTTCACACACAGTCCTACAGGTCTAGACAGGTCGTGCACAATCCTCTCTTTCACCTTTCCATCCACAACTCTTAGTACAATCCCAAGAGCAGACACACCGGGCACACTTTCAACATCTGTGCGCACCATCCTTCCCGCTGCCTCTTCCTCTTGCAGCTTCATCTCGACCTTCTCCTCGTGCTCCGGTGGCACATAGTTCTCCACTCGGAAGAACTCCTCTGGCTCAGCCTGCTGCCACGAGAAACCCGTAGCAATCCCCCGAACCACTGCTTCCGCGCCCGGCAACCCCCAGGCTGCCTGCGCCCATCTGTCCGCCCGCAGCGTAAGTGGCGACACCACTGCGCCCACCGCCTCCACATCCTGCAGGTACTGTCGGTGGTCTGCATCCGGCACGCCGTATGACGCCAGCGATACTCCCACCGCGGTGAACAACGCCAAAAACTTCGCTGTCCAGGTCCTCTCCGGCTTGCGCGCCCTCTTCCGCGCTGCCTCCCCCTTTCCTCCTGCCGGTTCCCTCAGTACAGGCGAAACCGGCTCCCGTACCTCCTCCCGTTCCTCCTCTACCACTGCTAGTAGTTATTTTTCGCATTCCGACGCCCCGTGCGCTGCCGACTTGCACTTGCGGCACGCGTGGATAAATCCACAATCCTTCCCTTTCTTACACCCGCGCGCGAGTTGAAAGAAGTCACACACCGCGTCCTTCCGGTCACCTTTACCTTTTCCACCTTTGTCCCGGGTGTCACGAGTGCCCTTCCCTCGGCTGCCCTTTTCGTCGAGAAGACGCCGGCTCGCCTCCCCCAGGGTCTCCAGAAACTGGTACTGGAAACGGAAACCCAACTGTATTGGGTCCCACGACACAATCCTTCCCGCAATCATGTCATCCCGAACCTGCGTGTCAAAGTCATACAGGTCCGACCACGCATACCTGTTGTCCAGGCTCACAATCCAAGAAACATAGTTCAAAAAGTGCTCCCGCTCCGACTCAGGCTCAATCTTTTCTACCATCTTCATGTTTTGCGCCAAGAACTGCGCTTTTGTCAGACGCGGAACCGACACCGACCTCATCTCTCCCGAAACTGGGTCAGCAACAATCTGCTTCCTCAGCTTCGCGCAAGGCGCCTCCCTCAGAGCGAGGAACGAGCTTTCACCTTTTCCGGTTGCGGGCACATAGCCCGCCACCTTCTGCATCAGGAACGCGTCCATCCGTCGCTTCAGGTCCTCGTCCCGCGCCAGATCATCCGGCGAGATACCTGCACCTTTCTTACCTCGCTTGGTCCTCTCCGCCGTCGCAACCTCTTCCCCCTCCTCAAACACAGTGTCATCCGCTTCCTCCTCCTCTTCATTCTCACTTTCGTCCTCCCGCGCCCGCTTGTCGCCGGAACGGTGCCCTGACGCCGACTGCTGCGGCACCTCCGGGGGCTTGAAGCCCATCTGCGTGACCAGCACCTCCACGCACTGCTCTGCTGCCTCCACCAGCGCTGCCACGAAAGCCGGTCTCTCCCTCGCTGGCGGTTTCAGAATCGCCTTCTCCGTCACCTTTCCTCTGTCGTTCCGCACCGCAGGCGTAAAGACGCCGAGCGCCACCGCATAGTCCAGCATCTCACCCGCGCTCTCCACGTCTGCTTTCTCAAAGAAACGAACGCACCGATCCAACGCTGGCGCTACCGCGTCACACTTCTTTTCCACTCCACCGTTCATCGCTAGCATACGCGTCACCAGTCTCAGGTCCCCGTACACGGTCTTAATCTCCGCCTCCGATCCGCTGTTTACTGCATTCATTTCTGCTGCCATTGCTTTCAAAAATTCTACGAGAACTTGTTTGAATTTTTAAACTTTTTGAATTGGTAGACTCGGAGCCCGAAGTTCTCGCAGAATGAAGTGAAGTGAACTGTCGCAGCTTATTTCAAAAGCTCCGAAAGTCTCTTCATCTTCACGGGCTCCGCCCAAGCGACACAAGCTTGCAAACTGGACATCTGTGTCGCATGCTCCGCATGAACACAGATGTCGCTCAACCAATCAGAAAGCACCTATGTGTTCCGGCTCTGCCTGAACACAGATCTGACTCGACTGTCACGGTTCCCCCGTGAACCCGTAGCCAATCAGAACACAGAGAAGTCGACCCCGCGGATTGCTCGGCTCTGCCTTGAGAAATCCTCGGGAGAAAATCCGCAAAAAATTCACATGTCCTCGTCGAGCCTCGGGCTCATTTTTTGCAAGCAGAAATTTTCTCCCCCGTACTTCCAAAATAATTTAGAAATAAATTTCTCAATTATTTACACGAATATTTTGGACACGTCTACGACAGCGTGTGAGCCGACGTGTATGGTTACGTGAGACAGTTTTGGACCGTGGTTGAGGCCCGTCGTTATGTATAATGAGAAGTTCATGGTTTAAACCACGAAATCTCGATCATAGCGAAACTCGACCATGGTCGAGATTTCTCAACTACGTTTCGCTATAGATCCCCGGAATATTCTGCCTACGTGGGGGGGGATATCCGCGTACCGTCAGCGTTCAGATCGTGGTCGAGTTTCGCTATGAAAAATTGAACTCGACCACGAAATTTCGATTTTTCGTGGGTGAGTTCGATTTTTCATAGCGAAACTCGACCACGATCTCAACCACGGTCTCAACCACGGTATGTCATCACGATGTCAGCAGATGTCGAATTCAGTTTTCGATTTCAGTACTGGGAGTTCAGTACTGGGAGTTCAGTACTGGGAGTTCAGTACGAATTTTCGACATCTCGGTTACACGAGCGCGTCAGTCGAGTCGATCTGTGAATTTCCCAAATTAATTTTTCAATTCTACATCTGCTGCATGTGGATGACGATGGCTGACGAACTCGACATTTCATAGCGAAACTCAACCACGAAATCTCGACCAAGCCCCCCCCCGTGGTCGAGATTTTCATAGCGAAACTCAACCGAGGTCCAAAAGTGTCTCACGTTACCAGACACGTCGGCTCACACGCTGTCGCAGACGTGTACAAAATATTCCTTCGCTAACCAAGTTTCGCTATGAAAAATCGAACTCAACCACAAAACTCGACCGTGGTCGAGATTTTCATAGCGAAACTCAACCGAGGTCTCAACCACGAAATTTCGGGTCTCACGATCAAAAATCCGAACCGAAGCGTCCGATCGAAAATTCTTTCCATCGTGTCCGCGAAACGCAGTGATGACACCTTGGTTTAAACCACGGTTTCCATTTCGTGGTTTAAACCATGAACTTCTCATAAGCGTTCCCCCGCTGCTCTGCTCGTGGCGACGCCGCTCAGCGGGGACGGTCATAGCGCCCCTCGCCGGCGTGCCGATAACTGAGTCGATATACGTCCTGTCGATAAGACGAGCGTTCTCGACCAACATCAAAGCTCTGCACGGATCCGTTAACAGTCCAGTGTGCAGTACACAGCAGACGAGAGATTTTTTGCTCCTAGTTCCTGTCTTGGTTTCAGAGCAGAAACCCTGCTGTGTCACAGCTAAGCTGCAGACTCAAGTTTTTGTTCAACGTATATACCTCGCGAATGAATTTTGCACCTGCGCTAGGAGCAGGTAAGATCCTGGCGCTGTCGGGCATCTCTTTCTCCGCAACGATGGCACGCTCACAGCTGCGGCTATGCGCCTGCAGATCCTTCGCAGCTCACAGATTCGCGCGCCAAGGAACGCCGCTGGGGATCAGAGCCCGTGCGCCCTGTTTTGTAAGCATCGCCGGGATCTGCGCTGGTACGTAAAGTGATAGCTTGCATAACGAGCATGGCGCATAGCCTGCATGACGAGACAGACGCTTTTCATTCTTTCGCTTCTGGTCGCTAAGCTTGGCAGGTACGCGGCTGGATCCTAGGTTTCCTCGTCGTTGCGAGCTATTTCTTAAAGTATCGTTAAACTACAATTATTCCAGCTTGGTGTGAAGTTCGATTGGTATTATTGTGACAGCTTCAACTTTTGACTGTTTTCTGCTTTTCACTTTCTTTGTGTTGCAAAACGGCGCCGCTATCCCGTTGCACCATGCTTGTAGAGGCCGTCACTACATAAGAGGCGTGTAGTGGGGGTACATCCTTATTATATACACTTGTATCTCTTAAGTACCTTATGTATTTGCCAGGATTTCCCAGTATTTCGGAACGCCTCTTATGCTGGATGTGACACACCGACAGTTTAATCTGTCACTTGTCACTTCCTAAAGTAGGCTGGGTGACCGTCACCAGTAGTCGGGAAACTCCCGTTAGTACTTATGGGGGATTAGTATCGGGCCCCTCCGTCCGGCCGCTCGGGCCGCTCGGGCCACTCGGGCCGCTCAACCGCAGTGGCCCGAGCGGCCCGAACGGCCCAAACATTCTTAACATTCTAAGATTTCGCAAAATAGGGCTCCCATACTTAAGCCCATACTTAAGGAGGGTAACGCGTCGGCCCGCGTCGACGCCCGCGTTTTCACATACTTAAGAAAAATTAAATTTTTTCTTCATACTTAAGGAATATACACTGACTCCCCCCTCCCCCCCTAACCAGGGACTCAGGGGGTATAACCCAGTCGTATGCGAGTGTCAAACGTGCGTCACAGAGACGAACCCAACGACAGAGCTTGACAATCGTATACGATTGTCAAACGTGAGTCAGGCAGTAACCCTGTGATTTTTTGCATCGGCCCATGCCCTCCTTGGCAATATTTAAATCGAGGCCTTTAGGAGGATCATTTCCCATTCTTTCCTACTCCGGTCTATACGGGCTATATAGAAATTATTAATGAATACGCGATACACAGTTCTGACAATCGTGTACGATTGTCAAAACTGTTTCCCAAACGAATTTATTTGTAATTGTTTTGTTGTTAGTAAAAATTTTACACCGAACCCCACAACAATAATATGGGGGGGGGTTTTGAAATCTAACGTAGAGCAAAATGACAGATGTAAAAAATCTGAAATCAAGCATTCCAAAAAATGAAATCTGAAATCTAGCGTAGAGCAAAATTAGCAAAATTTGAAAAATTGAAATCTAACGTAGAGCAAAATGACAGATGAAAAAAAATCTGAAATCAAGCATTCCAAAAAAGGAAATCTGAAATCTAGCGTAGAGCAAAATTGGCAAAATTAGCAAAATTTGAAAAAAGGAAATCTAACGTAGAGCGAAATGACAGATGTAAAAAATCTGAAATCAAGCATTCCAAAAAATGAAATCTGAAATCTAGCGTAGAGTAAAATTAGCAAAATTTGAAAAATGGAAATCTAACGTAGAGCAAAATGACAGATGTAAAAAATCTGAAATCAAGCATTCCAAAAAAGGAAATCTGAAATCTAGCGTAGAGCAAAATTAGCAAAATTTGAAAAATGGAAATCTAACGTAGAGCAAAATGACAGATGTAAAAAAATCTGAAATCAAGCATTCCAAAAAAGGAAATCTGAAATCTAGCGTAGAGCAAAATTAGCAAAATTTGAAAAAAGGAAATCTAACGTAGAGCAAATGACAGATGTAAAAACTCTGAAATCAAGCATTCCAAAAAAGGAAATCTGAAATCTAGCGTAGAGCAAAACTAGCAAAATTTGAAAAATGGAAATCTAACGTAGAGCAAAATGACAGATGTAAAAACTCTGAAATCAAGCATTCCAAAAAAGGAAATCTGAAATCTAGCGTAGAGCAAAACTAGCAAAATTTGAAAAATGGAAATCTAACGTAGAGCAAAATGACAGATGTAAAAACACAAAATCAAGCATTCCAAAAAAGGAAATCTGAAATCTAGCGTAGAGCAAAATTAGCAAAATTTGAAAAATGGAAATCTAACGTGAAACAAAATGGCGGATGTAGAAAATCACAGTATCAATCTGATTGTCAAACTGACTTTTCCATGAGACTCTAAAAGACTTAGGCGTTAGACCCCAAAAAACTGCAACCACGAATGCCCCCGCCCCACCCACCCAAATGAATGGGGCAAAACGGTGCTAAAGTTTTCGAAGAATGTATGCATGAATAACCCCAAAAACAAAATGAATGGGGCAAACCGGTGCAAAAAATTTCGAAGAATGTTTGCAGCAATAACCCAAAAAACAAAATGAATGCCGGGCAAGCCGGTGCTAAATTTTTCGAAGAATGTATGCATGAATAACCTTAAAAAAAAAATGAATGGGATAAACCGGTGCTAAATTTTTCGAAGAATGTATGCATGAATAACCTAAAAAATAAAATGAATGGGGCAAGACGGTGCTAAATTTTCGAAGAATGTATGCATGAATAACCCAAAAAAAAAAAAAAAAAATAAGATAGGGCAAAACGGTGCTAAATTTTTCGAAGAATGTATGCATGAATAACACAAGAAAAAATAAAATGAATGGGGCAAAACGGTGCTAAATTTTTCGAAGAATAATGCATGAATAACTTAAAAAAATAAAATGAATGGGGCAAAACGGTGCTAAATTTTTCGAAGAATGTCTGCATGAATAACCCAAAAAATAAAATGAATGGTGCAAAACGGTGCTAAATTTTTCGAAGAATGTATGCATGAATATTACATTCCACACATAATATAGTGAAGTTTAGTCAACTTTGAAATTCGCATCCCATTGTCAAAACCAGCTTTTGTATAGACTCTGAAAGAATTAGACACAAAAAAAAAAAAAACGTCGCCAGCTTTGACAATCGTGTACGATTGTCAAACCCAGCTTTTCTACAGACAAGAATTAAAAAAAAAAACGTCGCCAGCTTTGACAATCGTATACGATTGTCAAACCCAGCTTTTCTACAGACTCAAGAATTAGACTTAAAAAAACGTCGCCAGCTTTGACAATCGTATACGATTGTCAAAGCTGAGTGCGAGCCTGCCGTAGTCGCAAGCTTTGACAATCGTATACGATTGTCAAAGCTGAGTGCGAGCCTGCCGTAGTCGCAAGCTTTGACAATCGTATACGATTGTCAAAGCTGAGTCCGAGCCTGCCGTAGTCGCAAGCTTTGACAATCGTATACGATTGTCAAAGCTGAGTCCGCGCGAGCCTGCCGTAGTCGCAAGCTTTGACAATCGTATACGATTGTCAAAGCTGAGTCCGCGCGAGCCTGCCGTAGTCGCAAGCTTTGACCGGTCCCCTGACTCACGCGTGACAATCGTATACGATTGTGAAGCTTGGGCACTAGGTCCGGCCCCCTGACTCACGCGTGACAATCGTATACGATTGTGAAGCTTGGGCGCTAGGTCCGGCCCCCTGACTCACGCGTGACAATCGTATGATACGATTGTCAAAGCTGAGTCCGAGCCTGCCGTAGTCGCAAGCTTTGACAATCGTATACGATTGTCAAAGCTGTGTCCGAGCCTGAGGCCGTAGTAGTCGCCAGCTTTGACAATCGTATACGATTGTTAAAAGCTAGTCCGAGCCTGCGGTCGTGGTCAGTTTTGACAAACGTGCACGATTCTCAAAACTGTATCCGAGCCTGGCGTAGTCGCTGCCTTGTTTATTCGCACGAGATATCGCAGGATTCGCAGGAAAATCGATGTTACGCCAAAACTTGTCAGGCCAGTTCAAAGCCAATTTATAGCCTCTACCGGGCTTTGATGCGCATTCACTCCGACATTGATGCAGTTGTCGTGGAGTTTCCTTGTAATAGCTAGCAAGTACGAAGCAGACTACTGTGACGGATTATAATTTCTATTTTACTTATAATAACAATAAGACGAGCTTTTTTTTTAAATATCTCGCCCACTTCCTCTACGACCCCCACCCCCCACCCCCCCCTACCGACTTGGACTCGAGTTTGGAAATGAAGTAGGGGCCGGGGGAGGACTACCAGCTTGTATCTGCAGCTTGTATTATAATAGAGGGTTTTTTTTTGAAAAATCTTGCCCTCACTCCTGGTCCCGAAAAAGTGGGTAAGTGGGGAGGGGGGGGGATACCGACTTGTGGGATTCCGAGTTTCCGCTTGAGTGGGGAGGGGGATTCCATTTTTAAAATTTTGCTAATTTTCTAGATTTTTTTTTTGTTGCTAATCTTGCTCTATGTTAGATTTCAGATATCAGTTTTTGGAATGCTTGATTTCAGATTTTTAACATCTGTCATTTTGCTCTACGTTAGATTTCAAAACTGGCTCGGACCCGTACGGTTAATCATACTCGAATATGGATGAGTGACAAACTCTTCGCGAATATCCAGGCAGGGTTATACGACATGCAATAGGATACACGATCTCGGCGCTAGGTTCGGCTCTCTCTCACGTGTGGCAATCGTATACGATTGTCAAGCTTGCACCGTACGGTTAATCATACTCGAATATGGATGAGTGACAAACTCTTCGCGAATATCCAGGCAGGGTTATACGACATGCAATAGGATACACGATCTCGGCGCTAGGTTCGGCTCTCACTCACGTGTGACAATCGTATACGATTGTCAAGCTTGGACCGTACGCGCGTACGGTTAATCATACCCGAATATGGATGAGGGTGCTAATACATGCAATGGTATACACAATTTTTTGAATAACGTATATGAAAATGCATACACCGTAAAATATATAACATGCCCATTTTACACATCTGCCGAGGTTACGGGGTAATTTCTTTGAAAATTCTATTTTGTTTTTGGCAAATCTCTCAAAATGATACCTTCGGAGCATACGCTTGTGGGCCGGTTTTGCATGGACGAAATGCCTTTGTATTCATGGATTTTTTTTTGGGGGGGGGCGGGGGTTGCGGGTAAACTTTGTGATATTACTTGGCTCGTTCTTATGCGTTTCCTTACAAGCACAAGTTGGGAAATTGGTATGTAGAACACCCCTTTATTCATACATTTTTTTATCAAAGGCTTTAAGAGTATACGTCAAAGACAATAACTTTTCATGAAAGACACCAAAAGTACACGTGAAACATTTCAGAGCAAATTTCTTATAACATAGTTACCGTTCGATCACTCAGTTTGGCAATTTTTGCACCTCAATACTAAGGCAGTGTAGCTGTCTCTTCTCGACTCATGCAAAACATTCCTTAGGCGAATCTTGCACCTCAATACTAACGCAGTGTAACTGCACCTTCTCGACTCGCGTAAGACTTTCCCATCGGTGTTCTCGATCACTACAAGCTGCTATGAGTAATTACCTCTGAGCACCATTCTTGTGCTGCGGCAAAAACTGTGTCCTACAGTTCTCCATCCTTAGGGACCTTCCCGCTTACACTTGGCATCATTCCACGTTACTCATTCACGGAACGTTAACGCGCCAGACTTCCGCAGTAGCTCAGCCGTCAACTCCACATACTCCACTTTGTATTCTAGCTAAGCAACTAGAGATCGAAGTTGTCCGGAATTCCAGGATAATAAGACAGTATTTTGCGAACTTCTGAGGATAGCAGGGATGGCTCGTGAAGGTATCCCACACTCGTAATGATCGGAATTTCGAATATCTCGGAGTACAGCCAAAGGAAATGCTTGCAGGGAGCAGGTCGGGTCCTCGCCATATCTCGAAAACACGGACACGAACAACGGTATTCTCGTCCAAACTCCAAGAGGTATTCACGGCCATCGGAATCGGGGTGACAAACTCGGAAGTTATACACGGTTGCACCACCAGGAACACATTTCCGGATTTGAGTCAGTGCAAGCTTATCGGTCTTAACCATGCCGTGGAGCGCCTTATAGAAATTCTCTATCTTCTTCGTCATGAAACCCTTGCCACTGGCTTTCACCTTAACACCGTTGCGAAGTCTCTCCTCCACGTCCATCTCCGAATTCTCCGAACTCACCAGATGTCCTCGAGCCTCTTCTGGGGTCACATCCTCATGGGCAACGCAAACACCAAGAGAACAGAGACGAGTCTCCTCACTTTCCAGGATCTTTGTGTCCGGTGCAACAAGAAGTTTTGGTACACGGTTCGCCCCCCCCTCGGGCAGTCCAGGCATCGAAACGTGACAACAATACCATGGGTTTTGAACACATTTCCACGAACAGAATATAATCCTCCGGATCGGGGGAGTGGTCCTCACTTCGCGAACTTGACCCTTTCGAAGAGTTAAGTTTTTTGCTGGAAAATAATAGGTCAAGCTTCCGGTGTACCCAATAGTCAGCTGCCCTTTCGCGATTGGGATGTCGTGGCGAGAACCATTAGACTTTCGTCCATAGCATTTACCGTTAGTGTCTGCCCGCATGACGTGAAGCAGGGAAGGTTGGAAGTCCCCACCAGCTTCCGGGTAAACGCGAACTAAAGCACGCTCCGGACGTGCCGCAGAGGTAGGTCTTGCCGCCGAGGTAGGTGTTGCCGCCGAGGTAGGTGGTGCCGCCGAGGTAGGTCTTGCCGCCGAGGTAGGTCTTGCCGCAGAGGCAGGTGGCACCGCCGAGGCAGTGCGCGTCTTCTTGGAGGCGACGCCTTCGGAGGGAAGTTCCGCAGGGCGTTTGCGCGAAACCCCCCCATGGTTTACCTTATCTGGACGGTGGGTGTCCGTTGCAGGGATGCCCCTCTGTGGAAGCCATCCTGTCGCGCCAGCACGAACAGTTTGCATTAATTCGCGACCATCTGCAAACTCTGCCTGAGTAAGGACGCCTTTAACCCACTTATCCTCCAATGAACGAATACGACCTTGCACGCACAACAAGTGCTTTGTAGAGTTCTGCCGGTTCATCGCCAGGCAAATTTGTCGAATCTGCATAAGGCTATCGAATTCCACCGACTCCAACAAGGTGGAGTAGTATGCCCCCCACGATCTCCACTTCGCGTGCATGCTTTCCGCAAGGCATACAAGCGGTCGTTGGATTTCGGCGGTCATGTCTTCGGGTTGATCCTTGAATTGCGTCAGAATGTGCTGCGCGTGCCGTATTTGGAAAACGAAGTACGCATTCAATTTTGGCTGATTCGACCTGCCGCACTTCTCAGCATACCAGGCGAAGATGGCAGTTTCACAGGACACCTTGGCCTCGGGAGTAGAGTGAATCCATCGCTGTAACAGGTCTTTGTGCCCGGCATGGAGATCTGATGGAATAAGAGATTCGATCTTATGTAAGTTCTGCCCCCAATGGAACGTGCACTCCAGATTGTTACGGTCATCTTGGTCTGGCCAAACTTTCTTGATTGCTGCCCAGTTAGCACCTGTGCCCCAAGTATTAATCAGTTCTTGAAACCCAAGTATATCATGCGTAGGTCGGTTTACACGGTGCTGACAATCGTATACGATTGTCAGAACGTTATAATGTGCAAACTCCCACATTGAAAACTAAGATTATTGACTTGCCCTGTATATCATGCGTAGGTTACACGGTGCTGACAATGGTATACGATTGTCAGCTGCTGACAATGGTATACGATTGTCAACGGTTCTGACAATCGTATACGATTGTCAGAGCCGTGTAACTTACAAACTCTCCCATTGAAAATGATGATCTTTAACTTACCTGCTGCATCTCCCATGAAGCCGTAGAATAATACTTCCGCACGCGGGTGTTCGGCTGCTACCGTCTTCTTCACCAATGTCCAAAACAGTACCTGTGTTTCGGTACAGTCTTTGGGTACGTTCATGGTGGCAATAGTGAGCAGAGCGTTGGCCTCTATGGAGAACACGTGCGCCCCCATCGTCACCCAATCCCCAGAAACCTTGCGATGTACGAAATCCAAGTGGACGTACGCTGAGCGGAGGTAGTCGTCGCTACTTTTCGGGTGCATGCGACGCACGAGATCGACACCTCCATCCACTCCGACACTGGACATAACGAACGTGTGAGCAAAACTGTCGATGTTCCCCTCGTCCGCGAAAGATTGCAGTAGGCCCTTACCGTGCTTAGCAGCCCATTGGGAAACGGCTTGCATGCCCTCATCCTGTCGACGACCTCGCACGAAATTCTGGTCCACTGCCTTATCAATCACGTTCATTTTCCTCGCGATGCCTGGTAGCTGGCTGGGGTGAAAAGAAGAGTCTTTTGGGAAAACGGTTTCCGTGAGTAGAGACCGTTTTAACTGGCACACGTTTCGCACTCCACCGGTATTTAGAACCTCCTCAGCCCTAGTCTTAGCCGTTTTTATCTCATTCACGCTGGGGTTGTCGGTGGACAGCACGGAATGGTTGTGTCCAAAGGGGCTGGTAGACAGCATGAGGATGTTGCATTCGGAGTCTTCTGCGACGGTTACGACAAACGGACAATTGCCGGAATGAGTAGGCGCAGCGTTGCAAAGGGCGCACACCAGATTGTGATTTTTGAAGGAACCGTTGAATTGGGAACGGTTACGCTCACCCGTAGTACGAAATACGACACATGCATCGTTCTCACAGGATAAAGCCCCTCCGCATCGCGTAGTTCTACTAACACGGCCTTTGACAAGCCTTTTGTTCCCAGAACGCATCCAGGTCTGCGGATCGTATTTTAAGAAATCCTTCCATGGAGAGAAAACTCCAGCACGTGGCTTATAAAGTACCCCCGGAAGTAGAGGCACTGGCAGTTCGTCGACAACCTCTTCTGAAGGAACTGGCGCTACGTCTTGAGTCAAATCAACAGACTGTGAAAAATCTATCGGAATAGCTGGTCCGGTATAGGATGTATATTCAGATTTGACCTTGTGTTTGAGCTGTCCCGCGCTGGAGGATTTCGTGGATTCATATAAGTCTTTTGGAGGTGGAGGCGATTCGGTCAAGTCACAAACCAAATGTTCTTGCTTTATCTCAGGGCGAGGTGGAGAAGCTGAAGCTTGGGAAGATTCGTGGGTGGCAGTTTCGACATTCACACAACCGGCCTTGACGCCACTAGATCCGGGGGTTGAACTGGCGCCACCAATCACGAGTACGTCAGCCCCATCAGGGAACACGGTGCCGAGCTCCACAGTTTGCACGTCTTCTGTTGTACGCATGTGAAGAAGCATCGGAGTATCGGTAAGGGTTGGAAACAAGGCCTGTAGTAACTGAAGAGAGATTGGCACCGCATGCGGGACATCCAAAGCATGGCTACCGTATCGCAGGGAAGTCGGCATGGTGTCCTAAGGTACCATGAGAAATGAATTATTTTATGAAAGGAATACTTTATATAGACATGGGTTCAGTGTATATTTTGAAGAACCAAGCATTCAAGATATTCGCTTGGGAAACAGTCCTGACAATCGTATACGATTGTCAGAACCGTCGGGAGGGAGGGAGGGGACTATGTACGCCACACCGCTCTGACTCGCCGCTCCGTAAGTGAAAGAAAAAAAATAAATTCAATGCGACTGGGTTATTCCCCCTGAGTCCCTGGTCAGGGTGGGAGGGGGGAGTCTGTGTATATTCTTTAAGTATGAAGAAAAAAATAAAACTTTTCTTAAGTATGGGAAAACGTATGCGTCGACGCGGACCGACGCGTTACACTCCTTAAGTATGGGCTTAAGTATGGGAGCCCTAATTTGCTAAATCTTAGAATGTTAAGAATGTTTGGGCCCCTCGGGCCGCAGGGGCCCGAGCGGCCGAGGGGCCCGAGCGGCCGGACGGAACGGCCTAATACTAACACTCATCAGCTCCTCTTCTCCACCCTTGAGCTCCTCGTGCATCCTTCCAGTCCGGCTTCGGACTGGTTGGAGAGCTCTGCTCAGACGTTTCCCGCGGATGGGAAACGTGTTCTGCTCGAGTTTGCACGTAAACTGCTTCATGCCGACGCACCCTTTCAGGGGACGTCGGACTTGCTGGCAGTTGAACTGGGCTACGGCATGGACCCCAACGACTCGATCATGGACTTCAACGCCGCGCTCGCCGCCGCGAAGCGCAAGAACACCCTGGACGAGGACGACGTCAAAGGGCAGGTCATTCAGGCCATGGACGCCGACTACAAATACCTCACCTTTAAGAGAATCGACGATAAGAGACCACCACGTTTTTGGGGGAGTCGCGTTTTTTCCGATGACCCTGAGCCTTTTCAAATCGTTAAGAGAATGGGTCCAAATAAGAGAACGGGAGCTGGCTAGATGAAGAAATATGGTTGGGAAACCATGTTGAACCATGTATTAAATATGGTATGGTCGCAAATAAGGAACAAACCTGGCTATCGCTGACCTTATTGGATCGCGTTTCGTTAAGCGCCGCTGGCGTGTTGGAGGGGGGGGGGTTCACTTTTTTCCGATGAGGCTGGCTGACCGCATATCCCTGTTCTCTTAAATATGCAGTATTACTGTACTACAGGCCTGTGGTGTCGAGGCTCCTGCTGCACGACCAGCGGGCGGCGGTGTCCCTGTTGACCGTTCAGCAGTGGGCCCGCGAGTGTCATGCGGCTGACGTGCGGGCTGGCACGGCTTCGCCGAAGTCGGCTGCGGTTGGCAGCCACATGTTGCCTGCGAGGTTTGGCGACCCGCCGAGCGGACACACTTCCGCGGACGCCGACGTGATGGAGATCCTCCTCGCGTTACGCAAGGAGGTGCGCGTTCTCTCCGACAAGGTCAACGGGAAAGGCTTCACTCCCCGCGCGGAAAAGCCTCACGACCCACGCACAGGGTTGAAGTACCGCTTCGCAGCCTCTCCGCTCCCGGAGGGGAATTATTCGCAGGGGAATTCGAAGCTTGTCGCGTTTCATCGTGGGACTGGACAGGCGATCCCGCTTTGCCAGCACTCGACGTGTACGTCAGCACAAGCTAGGCATTGGCACCGCGACTGCCCGCACGGCGGTCCGCGTGCGGAGAAGACAGCTGCTGGGGCGCATTCTTTCGCGGTTCAGGAGGTGGAGGGCGACTTCTACGCCGCTGCCTTCCAGCACGCCATCGACAACAACGACACCGACCGTTTCGACGCGCTATGCTTCTTGGCGGGCGGCAAGCCCGTGATGCTCGAGGATCTCTCTGCCGCCTCCTTCTGTGTGGACGACACCGTTGAGACTCACGCCATCGACGAGTATCTGGAGTGCTGCCAACCCGCTGACACCCGCCTCGGGGTCTGCGCGGTTGGTGGTGCCATGCACGTCAACACCTTCCAAGTCCACGACAAGATCCCGGGCGACGCTCTGGACATGCCGCCACCGCCGGCACCGCCTGCCGCTCCGCAGTCGGTGGTGTCCGACGAGGGCATGTACCCCGTCAGCGCGCTGCACGCCCACGAGCCAGACACGTCCTTCATGGACAAGTTTGCGGTGCGGCTTGAACTCACTGACCCTAACCCGCCTCTCGCGATGCATTGCATGGGGCCCGTGGCACCCGTTGATTCAGTTTCGGTGACTGAGGGAGAGTCCGAGGATGACGACGAGGGTGATCCGCCGCCGCGGCAGGCTCTTGGCTGCGGCAGACCGCCGTTGGGCTTTGGGTACTCTGCCCTCATGTCTCTCGCAGTCTGCCTACTGCTTGTTATTTGTGCAACTGCCGCGCCTTCGAATGATTGCCCCGCGCCAACATCTTCGGCGACAGGGCGCATCGGCGACGAGGTCGGTGGTGCTGGTGAGCTGACGCCCACGGCCATCCCGCCGGATCTCTACTGGCAGCCGGAGGGCTGGTACCACGGCTGGTATCGTACTACGTACGGGTACGGGTGGACGTGGCTCCCAGGCCCCCCGCAACCACCTGAGGCAGCTCCAATTATTACTGCGCCGCCCTCGCCGGGTGGTGCTCCGCCATCGCCAAACTACGAGCCACCCACCTGGGACGGTGGGGACGGGGATGAACTTTCTTCCTCAATTCGGCACAGGACCGGTCCGATTGCACCCGGTGTAACTGCCTGCGGCGACATCGGCGCTCCTTCAATTATCTCAATTTGCTCTACGAATGATTCGACGGACAGTGGTACCAGCTCTCCTGGGCGCTGTGACAGTGGTACCGGCCCTCCCGGGCGCTGTGGAAGTGGCTAGTGCTGACGTGATTGAGATTAACCTGCCTTCAGTTTGAGATGCTGTAGGTGCAGGTTGCCCCAAGATGGGCTCTGTTTCGGGTTTTCAGTGTATCAGAATTCGGCAGTAGAAAGTAGTGGCACGGCTGCTGCACTGCCTGTTCGGGGAGGGGGCCTGGCCAGTATGAGCACAGTGCCTCCTGACCCACTAGCACTGACTTTTCTGCCTCTCGGTAGGCATTTGTTTCCTGTTTCGGCTACCTAGTTTGGTCCCCACACTAGGTGGTGTGCTGGATTTGGCACAGTGACACCCAAAATATGTCACCTGCCTCATCCTAGAGTAGTCTGGGTGACCGTCACTCGTAGGCCGAAACCTAATCCCTGAACTTAAAGTCAGGTATATGTTTATCTTTTTTATCTTATCAATCCGACCGTTCTGATATCGAAACCCTATATTGGGGTATAACGACAAATAGATATATATATCGGCCCTGTATAATTATCTAGCAACATTTTACAATGCAAGCTTATATATCACTATATTATCAGCTTTCACATCATTTTGTTGCACCCGTCGCAGTCGTGAGTCGACTCGAGTGCTGCACGACGACGAATGCACCTGCACGCTGCAGTCGTGCACAGACCACTCGACTGTTGACTATCGTGTGACTGTGACACTGTATAGGATATCACGGTCCAGGTTTTTCGATCGCGCGAGAAAATCGCGATCCACGATTTCATCCTTTCAGGAACTGTTTCCTGCGTTAGTGGGAAATATTTCAGAGCAGTTTTCTAACCTTCCGCTCCGCTTTTTAACACTGTGGCAGCGGCATGGATATACCATTAAAGTGCATATGCATGTTAGGCACCGCATATATAAGGCTAGGATGAACTCATATTGGCGAGAGGAACAATTTGATATGCGGGGTTTCGCATTCTGCCGAGTAGAATGGAAGCGGATGCCTCATCTTCGCGGACCTTTTCAATTTTTCCCAACTTCTTGGATCAGCGTGGATCAGTTAAAAGGACAGCGGAATCTTGTTCAGCAGGTTCAAAATTGCCTAAAACCGTCGAGCTTGTTCGGGGGCGAGATGGGGATTTAAG
This sequence comes from Cymbomonas tetramitiformis, assembly GCA_001247695.2. Classification (NCBI taxonomy): domain Eukaryota; kingdom Viridiplantae; phylum Chlorophyta; class Pyramimonadophyceae; order Pyramimonadales; family Pyramimonadaceae; genus Cymbomonas; species Cymbomonas tetramitiformis. Next base: position 19,745 of record LGRX02019015.1, on the reverse strand, counting down.
CGCTAGAATGCGTTAATTCGCATTCACTATCCCGCCGCACCGGTGAGTTGCGGAATCGTGAGTGCATGTCTGAAACCGCATCAAAGTGTGCTTGTGATACCCCACGGATATCACAAACACCTGAATAACTATGTAGGCCGTGTTTCCGTGCATAACAACACGAAACACAACAATTTTGCACTCACAAAGCGGTAACGTCGCAAACGGTCACAAACTTCTAGCGAGCTCTACCCTATTGAAGATGCTCGCGGATTGAGCCTTTTTCGCCTTGAGTGCACCAACACAAAGTTGGATATGCTTCACTTACCCAAGTGAAGCATATATATGTGCTCAAGAGCTCAATTGGCGCAATAGATCGCAAAAGCAACAATCATGTAAAAATTTAACCTATCTGGGCAGCCGTGAGACACCTTCCGTTGACCAACACTGGGCAACTTTGACCGTGATTACCGGAGCCGTCCGATCGTGTCCAAATTCACTTTTGAGACCGGATGTCAGCATGGCGCACCCCACTTTATATCGATAGCCGCGAGGAAATTGTCATCCGAGAAATTTTTGTTCGACCGTGTCATCCTATATCGATCCTATAGAGCTACTGTATGAATATCGATTATTGGGTTGGTGCATGTTCTAAAGTATCCAGTATGTTTAAATCTATATCTAATTTATAATGTGAAAAGAATACTGAACTGAACTGAATCGTTCTAGGGTTTAGGGCTTGAGGCGGAAAAAAAGACGAAAAAAAGAGCGTCAGGGGGGGAAATCCGCTGAGTCGAAATCTTCACCCGTTAATTTAGACTGTTTACGTTTCAACGTCGGAATTGGAGGCAACGCGCGGGGCATATCACTGCAACCAACCCCTAAAACTTAGTTCTTGGCGGCATGGATCCGGCTCCGTCGTGCTGGTTAGTTCAGCCAGAAGACCGTTATCGCAATAACCCGCTCCCAACGACCTGCGATATAGCCATAATTGGAGCTGGGATAACCGGGTGCAGCCTTAGTTATCACTTTACTTTGCAGGGAAGGTCAACAATTGTCCTCGATGCACGTGGGATCGGTCAAGGTGCTTCGGGACGAAACGGGGGCATCATGCAACCAGACTGCTCTTGCCCTTTCGAAGTGCGCACGGCTCAAAAGATGCGAGACTTCATCGAGGAACGCATGGAGAGCTTAAATGCCGCTGCGTATGTTGGTACTGGAGGAGCCACTTTGTTTGAATCTTCCTCTGCCGAAAATAGCGAAGACAAAGAAGCATCTTCTGACCAACAAATAGACCCAGTGACGCTTCTTAACGCTGCGCCTGGAGCTTTTGTCAGCGGCCTCAAAGAGCCTCTGTCAGCGAGCTTGTGGCCATACAAAGTCGTGCAGGCCCTAGCCCGCGAGAGTACACTAGCCACTTTCGTAGAAACCTGTCGAGTTCTTAAGATCGTAGAAGGGGCGAGCGCTGATGAAACTGACGCTGGACATACCACGGTGCATACGAGTAAAGGCGAACTGATTGCCAGAACAGTTATCGTAGCAACCAACGCCTGGATTACGGATGTACTTCCGGAACTTGAAGCGCATGTTAAAGCTGTCACCAACACAGTGCTATGTTCCAAGCTACCTGTACCTCCTGAAATGAGATGGCCTATAGCTACGATTTCCTGCGGAGATGGCGCTGAGGAGGTTTACATCAATCAAAGAGAAGACGGGCGCATCGTACTTGGCGGATTGAGATCAAAAGACCAGTCTTTGTGTCAATCCGACAGCGGGCCAGGGGACTCTGCTATCGCCCATGCCTTGCAAGAGTGGTTTCGGGAACGGTTCCCAGCAATGGCCTCAGTCATAGGGTCTTATGAGTATTGTTGGAAAGGCTGCATAGGTATCCCCCAGGATGGAATGCCTATTGCAGGACGTTTGCCTGGGAGAGGAGATATGGTGTACGTATGTGGCGGGTTCGCTGGGCATGGTATGCCGAGATGTTTAGGTTTAGCTGAAGGCTTGGTACAGCACATTTGTGGATTGGAAGTTTCCGAGGCTGAATACATGGCTCGGTGTGATGTTCGCCGGTTTTTCACCGATGCTATTCTCCACACGCCATAACTTGATTATCCTAAACACAATTATTTGGAGAAGAGACTTTCTAGTTCCTTTGCTTAGGTGAAGAAGCTGTGAACCCCCAAGCCCAAGATCCAATATGATGACGGACAGTTGGCTCAACACGGCAATCTCACAAGCTATTAATTTCCAATATCAAGACTACGCGCCTGCACCTACTTCACGCGATTAATCTTGAATATTGATTCAAGAAGTAGTTTGGGACCTGATGCCTGCAGCAATTAATACTAGTGCACAGAGAGAGCTTTTCCCATCAATCGACAGTTGTGGGAAACGCCGGACTGATTCAAAACACGTTAAGGTCGGAAGTGACGAAAGTTACAATGTTTTTATTTTCCACCGTCTCTAAGTCCAGATTCGGATCTATGAATTTGCTGGCATACGTATGTATGTTTGCCAGGTATGAATCCATTGGACTCATCTTCGTTCCTACTGTCAGATGTGTCCATCCTTAGCCAAATCATATAAATATGACAACAAATCTATGGCCCTGACCGCGGGGAATCCGAATCTGCGGTCAGACCCGGTAAGCAATTCTTCAAAAAAATCGGTGCATTGTTATCATCATTTCCCATTTCGTTCAATCACAAAGCTTGAAATTGCCTCGCACACCGTAAGTCTCTCCAATTATTCATTGCGTGCGCATGACACGGGTAGGCTGTGTATCGTCCATTTCCACCGGATAATGCGTGACAGGATTTCGGCACTAAATGGATTCGATAATAGGAAAAGGTCTGGGCGTGATTTATCCAGCTAGAGTTTTTCGATAATGGGTCAGCTGCTGCTGACAGCCGAACATAGGTGTGCTGACTGATGAATCATTGCATTCGCTTATCTTCGGTATCAGAGGATTGATCCCGGGCGGCGGAATGCGAATTAGTTGAGACAGCATCAAGAATACCATTTTCTTCTGGAGAGTGCATTTTGGGTCATGCTGCACCGACACCTTGAAAGCTTGCATTGAAAGCCACCAACTGTGCACCTAAAATATGAGTTGGGCAGACTAGCATGCATTCCATGCCCCCTACCAGCCGGCAAGATGAGAGCGTTATGCAAATCGTCATCTTGACATCCAATTCTACATCCACTACCACAAGGCTCACCAGGGCGATGCATCTTAGTTTGTTTATTTAGGAAAATGCAGCTAAAGATGTACGCATCACTGCAAGCTTGTCATCGCTTTACTGATTCAATATCGTGTCTTTGCTCCATATGACTTCATCAGCAGTTCGTTCTTCCTTGCTAGAAAATCCTCTGCTGAATGGTAATCGCGCTCCATTCGTTGCAGAAACCTATTTGTCTGCCGCGCATGTGAACCCGTATGCGTATCAGATTGCTACATAAAGTTTTTCATCGAGATAACATGCTATCTCAAGTCAGGCACGTCTCATTCTCATATGGCCGGGCTTATATCTAATATGATTTCAAACTAAGGTAGCCCTCCAATGTAGCGCAACTTCCCCAATGAGATGCATTATGGAAAGAGAAAATGTGCCACACGCCGAGACCAGCCATTGACCAAGTGGTAGGGCACGATGATTTGAACTAATTTAAATGAGTGCATACGCAAGAGACATCACATCATACATATGGGAACCACACTAAAACAACTACCGACCGCCAGTCTACAAGAAACAGCTTCAGAGGCTGGTCTTCAGCTATGTGAGGATGCATCGACCCAGACACGAAAAACTTGGTAACGTGATAAAGAGAAAGAGAGAGAGAGAGCTGTGCAGATGTGCAAATGTTGTCGCGTCCGAGCATCGAGGGCAGACCTTTTTGTCCTGTGGCTCTGAAAGTAGGTCAGCCGTTGTTGGCCGCTGCCTTGCCAATGATTCCTCACTTTCATTTTTTTCCGGAACTCTCGGATGAAGATCCGGGAGTTTTATTTCGTGCGCATCATCACTTGTTTCATGCGCTGTGGAGTTGGCCTAAAAACATACATCCCTCCCCGTCCATGCATCAAATGTATGGGCCATACATGTCATCTGTCAAATACGATTCAGATTTTTTCCATATACCCCACTTTCGTTGAGGAGCAAATTACAGGCCTGTGACTTAGGCCTGAAGGGCACCATCCCCATCCTCGTCATCTTGGACACACCTCTCAATGCTAGTTAAGTTTGCCATACAACAAACGCGTCAATGTGGAACACTTTCTGAAGCTGGTAGGAGCAGAGGTGTGTTTTCGCTTTAAGCCCTGAACGTACCAACGCAGATGACTTTCTGAAGCTGGTGGGAGCAGAGGTGTGTTTTCGCTTTAAGCCCTGAACGCACCAACGCAGATGACTTTCTGAAGCTGGTGGGAGCAGAGGTGTGTTTTCGCTTAAGCCCTGAACGTACCAACGCAGATGACTTTCTGAAGCTGGTGGGAGCAGCGGTGTGTTTTCGCTTTAAGCCCTGAACGTACCAACGCAGATGACTTTCTGAAGCTGGTAGGAGCAGAGGTGTGTTTTCGCTTTAAGCCCTGCCATTGTTTCTTGATAGAATCGTCTTTGTTGGCCGGGGCTTTGGGAAGGCGGCGCAACCTTATCTGCAAGCATGGCATCATTTGCACATCGTTAAAGCCCCATCCGGCATCCCCGAGGAATCCAGCACTGCAAACACGAGAAGCGCAGCAGCATGGTTCGCGGAGCTCACTTTACCAGTACCCCTATACAGAAAGCGCCACCATTCACGTGTCCTGCATATCCCGCACACCTACTTACCACGGCTCCTGGGAGGGTCCTGGAGCTGGCTAGGCATGTATCACCCCTAAACTCTCGAGATCAATCCCCATTAGCGCCTCACCTTCTCCATCAGATCCTCCTGGCGCTGCACCTGCTCCTCATGAATGCGCTTGAACTCCAGCTCCTGCATCCGCAGCTTCTCTAGCTTTGCCTCGTGCTCCGTAGCCGCCTCCTGTGTCTTGTTTTGCTTTTCGCGCTGCGTTCTCTGCGCCCGGCGCTCCTCCCGCTCGTGTGCTCGCCGCTGCCTCTCCTCCAGCCGCCGCTGCCGCTCCGCAAGCTCCTGGCGCTCCCTCTGCATCCCGCATCCCGCCAAACAAATGCGCCCAGGTCTCTCATCCTCATCAGACGGCACCCCAGGGCTGCAGAAGGCCGCTCGTCCTCATCAGACGGCACCTCAGG
>LGRX02019015.1:0-12346 GCA_001247695.2 Cymbomonas tetramitiformis | reverse complement strand
TCTTATCCTCATCAGACGGCACCCCAGGGCTGCAGAAGGTCGCTCGTCCTCATCATACGGCACCCCAGGGCTGCAGAAGGTCTCTCATCCTCACGAGACGGCACCTTGGAGACTCAGTCTCGATGCGCGACACGCCTTGAGGGAGCAGCATGCCGTGATACCTCATCCCATAACTTGTACGTGAATGTTCTCTTGCGTGCCGGTGACCGGCCACCCAAAATCCACTTCTAGGGAGGCACACACCTCTGCATTCTGCTGCTCCGCGGCTTGCTGCTGCTCCTGCGCTGCCACCTTCGCTGCGCGTCTTCGCTGCTCCTGCACAATGCCACATCCCCACCGGACTCCCTCGATAAGTTCGCACGTCTAGTGTTCAGAATGTGCAAAATGCATGCAGGGGTCATCCCCTTAGTACTGTGAACACAAGCGGTGTGGCGCCGAGGGACACTCCACACCTTCTCCCGGAGCGCCTTCTCGCGCTCTGCGGCAGCTTGCTCTTCCTCGCGCCGCTTCTGCGCTGCTAGCTGCTGCGCCAGCGCCTCCTGCTCTGCCTTCTCCCTTGCTTCTTTCTCTCGCCGTGCGCGTGCCTTCTCCTGAATTATGCGCTCCCGCTCCTTCTTCGCCTGCTCTTTCTCAACCTCCTCTTGACGAAGACGCTCCTGCGCGACCCGTATCCGAACGGCACTCCGTGGTCAACTTCGCAAGTCTTCGCCACAGCACAGCCAAGCAGCTTTAATGTTTAATGTGTTTGGAGTTTACAAGGCATACGGTTAGAGTATAGTTCTAGGAGAATATTTTGGGGGCTCTAAAAGTGCAACCCACTTTCACACATAATCCTCGCGGTCAAATCCTTCTGCGATCCCCGCATTTCGACCTCGAAGTCAAGCCTAGCAGTAGGCACCGGATGTCCAGCACCTACCAGTCAATCATTCCAAAGGGGGACCCCTAGATGACAGCAGTCAAACATCCCAGTCAGTTACCCACGTCACCGGCAGCCAGATTGCGCCTCTCGTCGATGTGCTTCGAGAGGAACCTAGAACCATGACAGGTCGGCATGCCAAAAGACACACCCAACAGGGATCCTCTCTGCATGGTTCCTCTCTGCACCATAGCCCGCTCGGGACCACCCAAGCCTTTTGCCCCATATGAAGCAGATGCACCACCCATTGAGGGGCTGCGCTTGGGCACTGAGGGATTTGTCACCAGCTCTGCGAGCCGCGCCTTCTCCGCCTTCTCCTTCATTGCCTTCTTCCTCGCTTCCCAGGCTTCCATTTCAGCAAGACGTCGCTCCTGTAACCGATCCCGGACTGCCACCTCAACACATGATCGTACCCGATTCGGTCGTAGGCCATCTCACCCACTCATGTTGCTCCTGGAGTGCCATCTCCACAAATTGTTGCAGCAGAAGCGCGCGCGCGAGCAGCGTCGCAGCAGATCCTCGCTGGGCACTCACCTCCGCCCTTGCCTGCTCTTCTCGCTTCTCTCTTTCTCTCTGCTCGGCCACCAACCTCTGGGCGTGCACACTCCCCTCCCCCATCAAACTCCCTCCTGCATGGAGGCTGATTTGCTGCTCTCTCACACACACTGAACGGCATGAAATCGGCCAACAAACGCCAGCCCATCATCATCCTAGTGGATGTGAGAAGCAAATCAAGAGCAGGGCGGGGCCGTGACAAGATGCCACAAACTCATACATATTCCCATCCCAGATGCAAAGCAGCATGGACAGATGATACGATGTGACCGATCATCGCCCAACAATAGTTGGTCCCAGGGTTACGGAGTGAGCGGACCCTGCTGGCATGCCCCCCAGAGGCGCACGATCGATGGATGGGACCCGTTGGTCCATGGTTATGCCATAAATGCAGTCACACCACACAGCATGGACACCCCATGTCAAAAAAAAAAAAACATGCGGCCACTTAAGTGCTCACACACACTGAACGGCATGAGATCGGCCAACAAAAGCCAGCCCATCATCATCCCAGTGGATGTGAAAAGCAAATCAAGAGCAGGGCGGGGCCGTGACAAGCGCATACATATTCCCAACCCAAATGCAAAGCAGCATGGAAAGATGATACGATGTGACCGATCGTCGCCAAACAACTGTTGGTCTCTGGGTTACGGAGTAAGCGGACCCTGCTGGCATGCCCCCCAGTGGCTCCCGGTCGATGGATGGGACCTGTTGGTCCATGGTTATGTCATGAATGCAGTCACACCACACAGCATGGACACCCCATGTCAAAAAAAGGAAACATGCGGGCACCTAAGTGCACACACGGCACACACACACACCAAAGGATTCGCAAGGATAAGCATACACACACACACACACTGAGGGCGGGCTCAGCCAGGCGGCGTCAAGTGTCGAGGATATCTTGAATGAGTGGGATGACCTTTTGTCGCCGGGCCCGGAGAGTGGGGTCTGGACTCAGGAGCAGAGAGGGGCTTCGCCGGAGCAAGCAATGGCCTTGGCTGAGGGAGGGGTGGCCACCTTGATGGGGGCGAGCAGGTGGGTGGCCGGCCTTCTTGGGGGGGTTGATGGCATGGGGGGAAGCAACTGATGAGGATGACGGGGGAGATGTGGGGAGGTCCGCGGGTGGAGTTGACACACGCCGGGCCCCTCAGAGCCCGGGGGCCCATCCTGGCAGCGATGACCACTTACAACAGGTTGCACGGCAGCATACGGCATCTCATCAGCTTCCGTGCCCACCGGGCGAGGTTGCTGGCCGTGCCGGAACTAACAGTGAGCAGCTGTCGGGAAGGCGACGACCGGGTGGTGAACTATCGGCCACCGGGAGGGCTTGGGACACACAGGCAACTGTGGGGATGGGACCCCAAGTAGGAACAGTGCGGCGTGACAGTTACAGCGCAAGTGTGGAGCGCATTGCTCAAGTTCGCGGCCACCTCCCAAGGCAATCAGCGCAAGGGCTCCAGTCACGGGGAGTTGGTGCGGGGGGTAGAGGGCTACAGGCGCAAGTCGGTGGCGGATGCGCAAGTTTGGATGAGGGCAACCCACTTTATCATTCTCAGCCCCTTGGGACAGCGCTTGGGCATTCTGGCCGTGGCGTGGGTGGGCAAGCTCTCTTGAGACCAGGCTGTAGGCGGCAGCGGGGTGATGTGGGGTGTGGGCTTGGTGGTGGAGGGGTGGCTCGATTGGCGGGGGTGAGCCGGCTCCAGAGACACAGCAGCAGTGCGCCGGCAGGACAGCCGCAGAGGGGCTCAGGTGGCCCAGTGAGGCTCAGGGAGCAGAGGGGTGGTCTTGCGCGTGGGCTTGGTGGTGGAGATATGGCTCGCGCAGATCGGGGGGCAGGGATGAACCGGCTTCAGGCACAAGGTGGCAGTGCGCTGGTGGTGCAGATGCAGAGGGGCTCGGGTGGCTCAGCGAGGCTTAGGGGGTCCCATTCTTCACTAGTGAGCTCCGGAGAATCCGGATGAGTGTCCCGAAGTGTGTGCTGAATCCTTTGATCCCCGGCGTGGGTACATAGTGCAGTCTTCTGTGGCTACGGGGCGCCAAAGGAGTCGCAAGGATAAGCATACCCACACACTGAATGGCATGAGATCAGCCGACAAAAGCCGGCCCACCATCATCCCAGTGGATGTAAGAAGCAAATCAGGAGCAGGGCGGGGCCGTGACAAGATACCACCAACTCATACATATTCCCAACCCAGATGTAAAGCAGCATAGAAAGATGATACGATGTAACCGATCATCGCCCAAAAATTGTTGGTCTCTGGGTAATGGAGCAATCTCTTTCTCTCACACACTCTGGTCCACATTGCGCTCAGGAAGACATAAAGCTAGACCACCTGCCAAGGGCACGCATTTGCAGTTGCGTACAACGAATGGTTTTTTTATCAAGCAAAATCTTTTTCTTATAAGAAAACTGAAAGATTGGAGCAGGAGCAGTGGTTGTGAACTCAAGTGAAACCGCGCTCCAATTGTCGCAGTGGTATTAGGAGTCTAACACTCAGGCGTCTAACACAACGCGGAAACTGCAATACACGCCGCAATACGCAAACAGTTGTAAACAAGTCTAGATATCGTCAACCTAAGGCAAATAGCAGACTATATGACTGGCTCTCTAAGTGGCAATACCATCGGAAAGACAACTGTTCAAGTTACCGTTCTGAACCCGCCGTAGATTGTATCGTATATATTTTTTTGACAGCGCATAAATTGATCATTCTCTAGTCTAAGTGATCGAACAATGTGAAATCCGGAATAATAAATATCTGACATTAACATCTGTTTCGCGCAATTAGGGCAGTAACGATTCATCTTTCAAATATAACGTTTAGACTTCGCGTAAAGTCTGTGGTTTAAGCGCGAAACAACAGTTGCAGTGCAAGTGTGGAGCGAACTATACTCAAGACTACAGCTTACTCGCGGGATGTCCGGCGCAAGGGCTTGAGTCCTGTATGGTTGGTGTTGGGGGTGGGGAGTTGCAAGCACGGATTGGTGGCAGGCGCGCAGGGTCAGAAGGAAGCAAGTTGGGGCCCCTTGGGACACCCCATTGGAACACCGGACGTGTTTTGGGTGTACAAACTCTCTTGAAACCAGGCTTTAGGGCAGGCAGGGAGCAGGGGGGTGGTCCTGAGCGCAGGCTTGGTGGTACGGAGATGGCTCGGGCAGCTCGGGGAAGAGAGGTGAGCCGGCTTCAGTGGCACAGCATCAGTGTGCAGGCAGTGCAGTCGCAGAGGCAAGCAGGTGGCCCAGTGAGGCATAGGGGGTCCCGTTCCCCACGAGCAAGCTCCGGAAAAACCGGATGAGTGTCCTGAAGTGTGTGCTGAATCCTTCGATCCCGGGTGTGGGTACATGGTGCAACCGATCTTCCGTGACTTCATGGTCCCGAAGAATTCGCTTCAACAATCAGCCGCACACACTGAGCGGCATGAGATCGGCCGACAAAAGCCAGCCCACCATCATCCCAGTGGATGTGAGAAGCAAATCCGGAGCAGGGCGGGGCCGTGACAAGATACCACAAACGCATACATATTCCCAACCCAGATGCAAAGCAGCATGGAAAGATGAAACAATGTGACCGATCGTCGCCAAACAACTGTTGGTCTCTGGGTTACGGAGTAAGCCGCACACACGCACACACTCCTAGGTGCTGGCTGACCTGCTGCTCTTTCTCACGGGCGATGCGCTCAAGCTGCTCCGCCTCCTCCCTGCCGCCCACGCCCTCGGCCCCGGCTGGCTCTCAATGGCGGCCTCAATCGCAATCGCACACCGCGGCCTTCTTGCCGCAGCGCGCGCAGTCCACCAGCGCTCGCTCTGAACACGAAGAAGCGCTCTACCCCCTCTCACGGGCTGGACGCGGGCAGCCTGCGCACTCAAAGGAACACAGAGCAAGGTCGAGGCTTCGCCGGAGCCGCCAGGTGGCAGCACCCGGCCCCCCACGAGCTCTGTCGGCGTACCTTTCCCTGGCCGCGCGCAGCTCAGCCGCCTCGAGTCCGCGTTCGATATGGGACCTCAGTTCCGCCACCTGGCCCGCCATGCGCCTCAGTCTTCCCTCTCGCCATCACACGTGGCCTGCCGTGATCAAGGGGCCCCCTCAGAGTTCAGGCCCCCTCCCGGCTGCACGCATCCCAGGGAGACCTCCCCCCATTGCGGGCGCACCTGAGCAACATCTTCTGCGGTGATGGCGACTCCACCCTGTGGGCACGGATCGCCCCCTCGGAAACCCCACGCCACTCGGGCGGCCACCTGCTGCGCATCCCGCCACTCGCCTCGGGCACCCAACAGCCGGGCCACCGCATCGTACGGGGCGGGCCCCAGGGCAGCGATTGGGTCCCGCTCAGCCAGCTCCAGCAGCTGCCTGGCGCGCTCCACCTCGCCAGCGCCTGCGGCGGCCCCCACCAGCGCTTCGTACGCTGCCCCGTCAGGCGCCGCCCCCCACCCGGCCATCTTCGCCTGGACCTCCGTGAGTCGCTCCCACTCTCCACTGTGCGCCGCTGCCTGCCTCCATATCTCCCCCCCCCACACACGTCCGTCCGTCGAGTTGTCATCGCGTATATAGTACATTCGCAATGCAGATAGTGGGCGGGCCTCATCCGCTGCACCTACCTCCACCGCATATCACGCTGCGCAGGGGCCGCGGGCCAGCATGTGAGCAGGTGGGGGGTGGACTGCCCCATACCTTGGCGAGCTCATTCAAAGCCGCCGCTCCTGGCCACGCTCGCGCCTGCTCCGCCTGATCAAGTATCGCCATCAAACGGTCCCACTGCTGCAACCGTGCAAACGCAGTCACGGCAGCGCCGTAGGTGCTTCCGTGCGGCGCTCCCCCCATTCCCCCCTCCATCTGAAGCGCCTCCAACCTCGCCGCCGCCTCCTCGCTGTGCCCGGTAGCCCACGTGGCGTGCGCCTGCATATTTGCCACATCCCTCTCCCCAACCGCTACCCTCTTCTCGCGCATAAGCCCCGCCGCATGCTCCACCATCTCTGCCCCGCCGCCGCCCTCCGCTGCCGCAATCCGTAAAAGCAGCCGCACCGACCTTGCCGTCACCACCACTGCCCAAGCCTCACCTGCTGCCTCGCCATCACCTTCGTCATCCTCCGGCACCCCATCGCCCTGCACGGCAGCGGCAATCGCGGCCGGCAGAGCAGCCACCGCGGCCTCCCACCGGCCTGCGCGTGCGAGCGCCTCCAGGTGAGTTGCCTGCATCGCCGCATTCAGGGCAGCGCCGTGGCCCTCGCGCCCCGCGCTGCTCAGCCCCTCTATCGTGGTGACCACCTCTTCCCATCGCCCCGCACCCGCCAAGGCCTGCAGAAGCGCGGCCAGGCCGCCTGCAGCTCTCGCTGTCAGAGCGCCTCCTTGACTCTCCGCGCCCTCTTGCAGTATCCGCTCTCCGTCTCGCCAGAGGCCTCGCACCACCTTTGCTGCCACCTGCGCGAACCCCGCGTCCTGGTCCGCCGCCTCCTGGCTCCCGCGCCACTCCGGGGCTGTTCCGAGCTCATCCAGCGCCTCCGCCTCATCCTCCGCCTCCAGCGGCGGCTGTCCTCCGCGCGCCAACGCAAACCCTACAGCGGCGAGGGATGCGGCGTCCGGCGCTGCTCCGGCCTCCCTCGCGCGGAACATCATTCGCCGGGCACATCGCCAGCGCCCAGCACGCGCGAGGGAGCCAATCAGCGAAGAGTAGGTGGGTATATCTCCCCCCAACTGCGCCTCCCGCAGCTCGCGCTCAGCCAGTACCCACCGACCTGCCTCCCCAAGTCCGCACACCACCTGGCGGCAAACCGCCATCGCAGGGCGCCAACCGGTGCTGCGACAGTGCGCGAGCGATTCTGCAGCGCGCTCCCACGCCCCACACCTTGCCCAAACCTCCGCCGCCACCTTGTACACCTCGCCGCCGCCCCTGCTTGCCCCCGCCGCAGAGTCGATCACGTTCTCGGCCCGCACCCACTCACCCGCTGCCGCCAAGCCCAGCAATGCCCCAAAAAGCTTCTTCGGGGCAAAGCCCCCGCCATCGCTCACTGTCGCCATCGCCACCGCTGCCGCCTCCACATGCTCCCACAAGCCCGCCCGGGCGGCCTCGGAGATGATGGCACAGTGCGCCGCACTCGACCCCCCTGCGATCTGCAGCGCCTCGCCCCACAGCCCACCGGCACACATCGTCCTGAGCGTTGAGACGGTGCCCTCCACACTCGTTGAGGCGTCGAGCTGGGAACCCCGACGCGCTAGCATAGCGCACATCTCCAGGTCGCCCGCTAGGGCTGCGGCATCCATCAGCGACCTCCATGCCTCCCCGCCCGCATCCGCCACCACCCCAGCCGCTTCCAGCCGCCCCCACCACCGCTCTGCTGCATGCAACTCTCCAGCCTGCGCCAGCGCAATCACTAACTTGCCCCCCGTTAACCCATCCACTCCACCCCCAACCGCCCCCTCCATCGCATCAACCACCTCCGCCGCCTCTGCCTGCACCTGCAGCTCGGTGGCGCTCACGGTCAGCAGCGCGGTCAGCATCTGGCGCAGATCCTCTGGCCGTACTTCACCCGCAAACTTTCCCAGCGGAATTCCCTTGTGCGACATCATCCGCACCACCTCCACTGCGTGCTCGCTGGCTCCGCCTTGCGCCACCCGCGCAGCCAGCGCCCCACACCGGCGCGCCACCGTGGCACGCGCGGGCTCAGCTGGCGATGGTAACGCCGCCAGCGCTGCTACCGCGCGCGTCCATTCGCGGACTCCGCACATCCGCTCCGCCGCCTCGAACCGCACCTCCTCGGCCCAAGCCACACTTCCGTCCGGCGTTGCCTGGAGGAGCTCGCCGAGCACCTGATCCACTACACCCCACTCCGCTGCATGGCTTGCCGCCTCCAGCACAGCCAGGTGCGACGCCTTCGGCTCGCCGCGGCCCCCCCGCAGCACGCAGGCCCTCCGCAGCGTGGCGAGTGCCGCCACCGCCTCGCCCCACTCCCTTGTGACGGATGCGGCGACTGCCACCTTCGCGCACACCTCCGCGCTCAAGGCACCCGGCGCGGAGTCGCATGTTGTGGCGAGGACCTCTGTGGCGAATGCGATGTGCCCATGCGCCGTCGCTGCATCCGTCAGCGCCACCACCGCAGAAGCGCTCAAGGGGCAAAGTTCGCCGGCAACTACCAGCCCAGCCCAAACCCTCTCCGCCATCTCCAACTCGCCTGCACGGCACATCGCCTCCACCAGGCGCGCCGCCTCGGGGCCCACAGCCACCGCCTCTTCCCGCAGCCGCTCGATGGTCTTGGCCGCTTCTTGCCATCTCCCGTCTCCCTCCAGCGCGCTCAACATCGTTCTGAAACCCTCCAACACGGCGCGTGCCGGCGCTTGCTCCCCGAGCGACCCCCTCCCTGCCATCGCCTCGACGGCCGCCACCCCCGCACCGCCACGCCCCACCTTCCCTGCCATCGCCTGCAGCACCCCAATGGCAGCGTCGCTCCATCCATTCCGTATCAGAGCCTCCGGGACGCCGCCGTACTCCTCTACAGCCGAGGCGCTTGCTGCCAGCCCGAGCTCCACTGCCTCCACCAGAAGCTCTTGGGCCTGCTTATCCACCAGCTCACCATCTTGCTGCAGAGGCGCACGAGCGCCAGCGCCGCCAACCCCTCTTTCCAGGGCCTCGACCACCGCGACACACGCTGCCCCGTTCAGCGCCGCGCCGCCAGGGAGCTCGGCAGCGAGTGAGACTATCAGCCGCAGGAGCTGCAATATGGCCGCAGCCTGTGCCAAGGGGGTGGACACCACTCCCGGCACCACAGAAGCAGAGCACACATCACACAGCATTGCGCTCAGCGTGGGCTGGTCATCAGCGAGCCCACCAGCTGCACCCTCACCGTCGGCCCACACAGACCCCCGCAGGAGCCGGCGGCCCTCCTCGGGCTCGCCTGCAGCACTGTACGCCGCTGCTGCCAGCCCTCGCAGGGTCCCCAGCGCCCCCTTCGGGAAATCCCCTTCGAGCAGGAGCTCCACTCGCACAGGGGGGCGACCCTCTCGCAGCATGGCGACCGCCAACAACTCCCTGAGGGTGCCGGGCAGCACCGCGGCCATGTCCGGCAGCGCATCCAGCAATTCTGCGTTCACAACCGAACACGCAGGTACCAAGAGTGAACGATTCTATGAGCATCCCGTCCTCCCTCACTATCCCCTCCATACGCTCCTCTAATCCGTAGGTGAGACTCCATTGGAGAGTCTCACCTATGGCGTAGGCTTTCGCTGTGCCTGAAACAGCTAGGGGCTCTGGGTGTCGTTCTGTGACGATGGACGGCCGAGATTTGATCAAGTATGCGCATTGTGACACTCGACGGCCGAGATGCAATCTAGTATGCGCACTGTAGTCTAGTTGACGGCCGAGATACGACTGGCATGCGCACTGGAGTCTCGTATTACCACCTCCGTGCTCGCATCGGACCCAGTCAACTCAACAGAAAGCTAAAGGTTTCCTTTTCCAAAGGTTGCTGCAGAGGGCTCCGCAAAACGTGCCGCGCACCCCACTCCAGCCCCTCAGAGTGGCCGGATCATTTCTAGAAAACCGGCGGAGCACATCCGTGAACCCGAGGTAGCAGCTCATGGGAAGACAAACGAGCGCCACGGCGCACCTTCTACTCGTTCCCATCGACCCTCTGCCGAGAGAGCGGTGAGCAGTGCCTGAAATGAATTTGCACAGTCCCTTCTCAGTCCCTCTGCGCCGCCCCTCCTCGCTCCTCTGCACCACCCCTCCTTAGTCCCTCTGCACCGCCCCCTCCTGGCTCCCTCTGCACCACCCCTCCTCCTCCTCTGCTCCCCTCCTCGCTCCTCTGCCGGCCCAGCTCTTCGCTCCTCTGCCGCCCCTCCTCGCTCCCTCTGCACCGCCCCCCTCTGCACCGCCCTCCTCCTCGCTCCCTCTGCACCGCCCCCCTCCTCGGTCCCTCTGCGCCGCCCCCCTCCGCGGTCCCTCGGCTGCGGGAGAACACCGTCGTAACCATCACAGCACTGCCACTGCATCTCGGAGGCCGAATGCTGCTTCGGGGACAGTTCGAGGAATTTGTTGATATGCGGCGCTGCCAATCCCATTAGAGATACGATCATTACTATGATGAGAAAGATTTGTCAAATGCCAGTATCTGTTTTACAACATTGCTGGCAATAACGGACGGCCACAAATGCCTCTCCAATCAATGGCATTGAATTAGTTCATAACTGCGTGTGGCTCTACTCCCGACACAACTTGTTTCTGCCGTTGCGGACGATGATTGTCCAAATGCCACATGCAGGAATAGGTACGAGGAGCCCCAAGAGTCGCGTGGGTTGAATCCCCGAGCGCGACGATGAGTGCGCGCCAGGGGTGCACCACGCAAGCGGCCGGCGATGGCGCGGCAGTGGCAGAGTCTGCGAGGTGCTCTGCAACGGCATTCGCTCGCTCGACCTCTCCCTGCACCCACGCGCACCAATCTCAGAGCCTAACCCTCACATGCAAGAGTAAAGTTCCTCGGTGTCACATGCACGAGTTCACTCCCTAGGCGTCACATGTGCTGGTCAAGTCAAAAGCCGTCACGTGCGTTAGTCGAGTTCCTCGGTGTCACATGCACGAGGTAACTCCCTAGGCGTCACATGTGCTAGCCGCGTTACTAGCATCGCATCCACTGGTTGAAATCCTGGACGTGATCTGCGCTGGCTCGGTCCTTGAACGCCACATTCTCTGCCTTGATCCTGAGGTAAGAGGCATGTCGCAGCAGGCTGCATGACGATGACGCATGACGACAGCTCCCCCGGAGGTGAGCACCAAAGGGAGATCCGAAATTGGGAAGGAAGGCATAAGCCAGGGAGATGAATGGCCCACGGAGGTCCCTCAGCCTTCGATCTTCAGTTGCTAGCATGCATGCCATTGGATGCCCTGCTACCGGCTGTTATTCGACCATCAGACATTGGTCTCGGATGGCCTCTGCTCTGCTCGGCTCTGGCCGATGCGCCGGCGGCTGGCAGCTTCCACCCTCCGAGCTCACCGAATGTCACCTCACGGGGGCGAGACCTGCGATCAAGCAAAAGCAGCAGCACCCCACCTTCTGGCAGAGCCCCTCAATCAGATCATTCGCCATCGATCCTGTGTCGATTCCAGCAGCGTGCATGCTCCGCAGCTCCGCCTCCAAGGCATCCAGCTGCCCGGCTTTGAGCAGCAGTGCGCCGGCCTTGCGCCACGTGGCCGCTTCGCTGCGTGGCAGTTGTACGTCGGATCCCCGCAGCTCCTCCAGCAGCCGCGCTGTCTTCTCCGGGCTCTGCGCTGCAACTGCTGCGCGGAGCGCCGCCTGTGCTGCCGCTGGCCCAGGCGCCAGCCCGTGGGAGCGCATGTCTTCCTCCAGCCGGAGCACGCACTGCAGTCGACCCGCCTCCTGGAAGTGCCACCAAATCGGTGGGTCAGAATCTTGTGGGCTCGCCTTATCAAGCGCGGGCTTCCCAAGCTCTTGGTCCGAGAAGTTGTCACAAGCTGGCCTTTTCGCAAGCCCGTCAGCGTCCGCGTTTTGCGGGTGAAAGTCGTGTGGAGGCGCCCGGTCGTCAGCCCTCTGAGCTCCACGTGGCACTGAGAAGGCGAGTGAGAGGGCGCCGCAACGGCAGGAGAGTGCAATAGAGGTTTGGGTTGCTCGCAGGGCTGACACTAGATCGCGGCATGAACGGCGCGTCTGTGGACAGCTCCGATTAGGGATTGCGCCTTGGACAGCTTAGCGCACTGCCCAATGTAAAGCCGCATCTTTGAGAAGACCGGCATGACCACCCTCGCCATCGCCACCGGTGCTCTGCGCACATCTGAAGTGCCTCAACCCTTCCAAGAGCGCAGCATGGCCGCAAAAGAGCGCAGCATGGCCGCAAAAGAGCGCAGCACGGCCGCAAAAGAGCCCAGCACG
>LGRX02019012.1:0-23296 GCA_001247695.2 Cymbomonas tetramitiformis | reverse complement strand
TGTGCGCAGCGGTGGACGAGATGCACCAGATTGCAGTGCGCAGGTACCTCGAAGGGGGGTTCAAAGGCAATTTTCTTGAAGGGAGAGCGCGTCGTTCTCGGTGCCTGGCAGCACAGGCGATGCCACACATCGGATGCTCCGCGGGGAAAGGGGCAATAGAGTGAGAATAGAAAGATTAGATACCATTCTTCCCGGCGCCGGGGCTCGGTTGCGTGAGGGCCTGGAGTCCTTGACTTGAGCCTCGGTGTGCCTGAAGCCTCGAGAGGAGGGAGCAGCAAAAGTGGCCAGCGTGGCAGCTGCATGCGCCTGCTGCAACAAGCTGTGCGAGCTCTGGCGGGGGGAAGGGAATGACAGTGGAAGGCGGCTGGGGGAGAGCAATACAGGATGAGAAGCGCAAAGAATCACGGGGGGAAGGGCAAGCACAGGTCGCCCCTTCTCGCCCATTGCTGCCATTTAGACAGCCTGTTGTCTTGAGATACCCAGTATCTCCAAGGTCGCGTGACCGTGCCCCTTCAATTTACCGGTGGCCGGGGGGCTGCCGCCTCAAAATGCATTGCCATGCGTCATCCGAGAGTGGGGTTACTATCATGGCGTTTGAATGCATTATAACCACATGGTGAGACAGACGTGTGAGGGTCGACTGCAGGTGCCGGAGCAATCGAGGAGGGGAGCGCAGGGTCAGGCTACCGCGTGCGCCCCGTTGGGGTACAACCCGTCACCCCTGGTGTGCTTGCCCTAGGACCTCTGCAGCCAGGAGCTTGCAAGGCGCTCTTTTTGGCCATCAAGCAGGGCCCTCCGATGTTTGGCCATCAAGCAGGGCCCTCCGATGTTTGGCCATCAAGCAGGGCCCTCCGATGTTCGGCCATCGCACAGGGCCCTCCAATGCTCGGCCATCAAGCAGGGCCCTCCGATGTTTGACCATCAAGCAGGGCCCTCCGATGTTCGTCCGTCCAGCAGAGCCCTCCGATGATCGGCCATCGCACAGGGCCCTCCGATGTTTGGTTGTCAAGCAGGGCCCTCAGATGATGATCGGCCATCGCACAGAGCCCCAGATGTTGGGCCACCGCACAGGGCCTCCGATGTGTGGCCATCAAGCAGGGCCCTCCGATGTTTGGCCATCAAGCAGGGCCCTCCGATGATCGGCCATCAAGCAGGGCCCTCCGATGTTCGGCCATCAAGCAGGGCCCTCCGATGTTCGGCCATCAAGCAGGTCCCTCCGATGTTCGGCCATCGCACATGACCCTCCGATGTTCGGCCATCACACATGGCCCTCCGATGATCGGCCATCGCACAGGGCCCTCCGATGTTTGGCCTTCACGGGATGGCTGCAAACTTGTAGGGCTCAGTCGGCCACGAGTGTTCAGGATTGTGGAGATGACGCCTCAGCCTCAGAAGTGACGGCGACCGCAACGACCTGTTCTTACTCGGGGTTTGTTGATGGACTTCCCAAGTTCCGAGTGGGCTGTCTTCGCCATTTGGGAACCGCCCACTTATCGGCCCCCTACGTGGCCGCAGCTTGCCATGGCTCGGAGTTTGTCACAAGCCGGCTGCGACTGAAGACTGTTACAGCACTCGCTTCAGAAGCCCGAGCCCCCCCCAAATGCCGTAACATCCGCCCCTTTATGAGGTCCCGGGCCCACACTCCACATTGAGAAATTGGAAGTGGTGTGGTGTGGGAGCTGTGAGGGAGGGGGACAGGCGAGGCAGACTCAGATCCTGGAGTAGTTGCACGAGCGTGCGGCAGGTCAAGGGACGGTCAAGGGGCTTCGGGCACAGAGCTGGAGATGTGCCCCTCACGGCCTCACCTCCGGGGCTCGCTGCGTCCTCTCCACTGTGCGTCACAGCTGGTGGGCAGATACCACAGCAGTCCGGGTACGCAGCGCTGGGACGAGCTCTGACTGCCGGTCGATTACCGTTGTTATTCTGAAATTGGCCCCGATGCGCTCGAGTTTGATTCAGGGTATCTGAGCTTGCCATAGTGGCCTGCTCCGGTCGGCTTGGTCAGTCGCTGTTGCCAGCCAGCTGTTAATCTGATCACGGCGAAGAAGATGAAGCAAAGTGCCCTCGGAAGGCCTCGAGGTGTCCGTTGATTTGCGGGAGGGAGGTCCTGCCAGGCTGATTCGGAATGCGTCTCGAGGGCCGGGAAGAGGACTGAAGGCAAGGGGATGGGGGGGGGGGCGAACCGGCAGCGCATGACCTACAATCACAGCACGGTGGCGCAAATAAAAAAGCAGCGACACCGGCAGCATCCACGGGGGGCTTACGCCCCTCCTGAGGATCTCGTCCGATTGCTTCGGCAGGCCACGCTTGACGCCGCCATCATCGGTGGGGGGGCAGTGTCCAGTGCGCTCGCGGGGCCGGCGGACGCGCCGAGCCCGCCCGTCGCCACCGAGCTGCGCCGGAGCCACTCGATGAGCGGCGCCATGCGCTCCCTCTCCTGGTCCATTCGCCGGCACTTCAGCGGGTCGTCCATGTCATCAGGGGAAGAGGTAGCGTTTTACGCCGCAACCCCGTCACATTGGCCCCCTCCCGCCTCCTCCCTTGTCCCCTAAGCAGCGTGGGCTCCGCAATGATTCGCTGCCTGCTTGCCTGGACTGGACGCAGTGACCTTACCACATGCTCAAATGTCCACCCTTACATCCTGCCCTTACATCCTCCCCTTACATCCTGCCCTTACATCCTGCTCTGCCATGGTCTCCCTCGCTCCTTTCTTTTCATTGCTCGAGATCCACTGAACCAAGCGCTTCAGCCATGCGCCCCTCCGAGCTGTCAGGCTGTTAAGTGCCGCACCCCTCTGAGTAGTTGAGGTCCAGTACCGTTTGACCACTAATGACAGCTACAAGGTACCGAAAAACGGCATGCCTCGAATGGGCTGACACGCGCTATAGTGCTGGGGCAGGTCGCCCCTCGGGTCAGCCGAGAAGACTCCTTCAGTGATCTGGCCGCCAAGTCCCCCTCTTGCCTTGCGAGCATCGGGGAGGAGCTGCTCACCAAGGACATCACGCCATCACAGGCAGTTGAGCGTGTGTCATGCCGAGGACCCGGTGCCCCTGTGCGCTCCATGAGCGCCGCCGTGGCAAGCGTGCGCGCTGCCATGTCCATGGCCTCTGGGTTTAGCGCTGACACCGAGCTGGACACCGTCGCCCGGCACTTGAGCGTTCAGACGGTGTCTACTTTGCGGCAGGCCGAGATGGAAGCCGCTCCGTCCTTCTCCAGAAACCCCTTCTTCTCTCATATCAGTGGCGAAGGTAAGCTCCAGCCTCCGTGAAGCTCAGAGATGGGAGCCATGTGTCAGTGTCACAGGCCGTCATGCCAAAGCGCTGCATGATGCTCTGAAGGAGATGCCACCCTCCGCATGCTGCCCCACTGCATTCCACTGATGCTAGTTCGAAAGGTAAGGTTTGGCGTGGTGGGTGATGGGTGCGGCAGGCGCCTCCAAGGAGAATGGTGATGAGGGGACCGCGCATGCCGTGTCCACTGCAAGAGATTCGGAGAGCAATGATGATCCAAGGGCAGAGCCGGGCCGAGCCGAGGAGCAGAGCAGCGACAGGGAGCCCCCTGGTGATGCGGAAGCGGAGATGTGCTGCTCGGAACTGGCAGCGGTTGAAAATGATACAGCGCCTAATGCAAGAGAGGAGCTACATGATGGGCACCATGCAGATCGAGCCACGGTAGCTGCACGTCGTGAGGTACGCTGCGCAATCATGTCACTGATATGGGTGTACTTCTCCCGCTGTCTCCGACCTGCTCCCTTACTTTGTCATGTAGTATGATTGGCTTGCCTCATCGGAGCTGAGAGGTGGTCTGACCGGTACCAATCCATGGTCTATGGGAGCCCACAGGCGGCAGACCGGAGCGAGCTCGCCTTCGCCTCGTTGCATGCGCGCCATGTCAAATCGAAGTCGCCACGCTGCAAGAGCATGTCATCTGAGGAATTTGAGAAAATCTGTATTGAGTCAAAGAAGATGAGTGCCAGCATTCTTGCCCCAGATGCCACCAGAGCAGTTGTGCACAGTACCAGCAATAGCAAGTGCTATCAGCCGCAGCGGCCTGCGCATTTTCCTTCCTTGTACCGTGCTGGATCGCTCTGATCTCCATTGGAAGATCTGGTGGATACTGCGAGGTTGAATGCAATCTGTTAAATACTGTAGGTCATATGATAGAGGGCAAAATAAGGCCGGAGCAACTGGGACCAATTCCATTCATATTTGTCATGAGTAAGAAGCTTACCATGAGATATATCGAAGGGAGGGGCTCCGTTGTTAAGGCTGTGCGTGACATCGCAAGCGCCTCTGCAGCGGAGAGTTTGAACGTTGGGTCGTGTGTCCCACTGAACACACGTGTGATGACAACAACATTTTCTGATCCCGGCAAGGCAGCAGCACAAGGAAGCGTATCATCGTGTGTCGCCGCAAGAGATTCAGCCGCAGTTGCCGAGTGTCCGTTGGAGATAACGAGTAAAACACCCAGCGGGACAGCTTCAAACCGCGCACAGGCATGATAAATCATGAACGCCGATCGGAAGTGACTTACGGGACGATAGCGACTTCAAGAACTCGATAAAATGGTTGAAGAATACTGTCTGCTCACGCAATTATCTGCTGTGAGGAGAGACGGAGGTGTGGACTACAAGTACGGAAGGGTGACACCAGCACGGGATGCGGGTCAAATGTTTTCGTTTATACAATGATATAAGGCTGGAAGTTGAGCCAGCAACAAGACGTATTTTGCTGATAACCACACATACACACCAACAGCTGTTGCGGTTATCGATTGTAACTACACGTAAGCACGGTCAAACACACTAGCTTGTACCAATAGAATGCGAATCGGGCATGTATCAAATCTATATCGAGCGTCATCGAAAATCAGGAAACGATTATCAAACGTCATCGGAATTCAAAAATGCAAAATCGAACATTCTAAATTAGACATCCGCGACATCATGTCATAGAGAAAATCAGAAATGGATTATCGAAATTTCAGACATCCAACATTCTGTCGAACTGGAATACGATTGTACACGGGCCAACAACGCGGTGCTTGACTGCGTGGCCCATGTCGTCACCGACCAGAGTACTAATCTCGCTCGCGTTTACACACAAATAAAATGATGGCAGGTCAAGAGAACGTGGGTGTGAATTATCAAACACTTATGTATTGTGTTATTTTCAAACCGTGCTTGTCAAAAAACCGTACATACTCCGCAAAATATCGTTACCGGCTCGATATTGACATCTGATTATAAGACTCAGATGACGTATAGCATTGCGTACGTACAAGTATATATATATATATATATTCTCGAGTCACCTGTGTGTGTGTGGGTGTGTGCGTATATAGTATATATGCGCGCGCGGACCGCCCAAAAGTTTGTCAGGCACATATCATTATGATATGTATGTGCAATATGACAAGACATGCGTGTGGTAGGTGCGATCTCGTGCACAAAGGGAGAGCCGAATCGAGTGCTGAGTGTTGATGAAACGACGTTATGACACATAATCACCGTCGTTTCTCGCGCCACATCCTCTAGCCGCACATTTTAATGTACGGTTCGTATATCGGATCCAATAATGGGCACGTTACCCCCGCTTATCGAGTACATTATACATAGCCCCACTCAGGATTCGAAGTGATATTGTGAGCCAAGTGGACTTATACATACCGGTGCATATCATTGTAATAGCAGCGGACGAAATTTAAGTGTTGGCGGCATGGCAGGCCCCGACAATACACCGCTCCTCACGCTCAAATCAGTTCGCCGATGTTGCGTTTGCGTGCTCATTATTGTGCCAATGTGTTTACTATATCCCACTGGCACCGTGTTGTCACGATACCGATTGACCAAATTTGATGCTTAGCTTCACTAGCAACCATGCCATGTGGTGCACTCGTCACATGATTTTGCTAAATATTAGGGTTCGCGAAAACAACGGGCGACGATAAGGGTTTGGGTTTCGAATTCCGATGCAAGCATCGCATTTAGAAGCATAATTCCTAACATAATGCGATGTTGAGAAATTCAATGGCAACCTCAATTTTGCACGATTCTCTTTTTTGGGAGTCGCATCACAACACAAATTGTCCATAAAGCCCATTCGTGTATACTATACAAGGTATGTAGGCCCGTGCTGGGGTATTTATTTTTCGAGAACGCCCGTATGGGATAGCTAATTTATCGCATTTTATTCCGTTTAGACGTGTTTTGAGCAATCGTGGTGCGTTGTATTGCTCACAAAGACATCTCTAACCTTATAATGGGTCATAGACTTGCCATATTATCATGGGTTCGAGTGCACTGTATCGAACTCTGGCACACTAACTAACTAGCTTACTTATTTTCACAAGGAGGGCGTTTCACGGCCTCACCTCCGGGGCTCGCTGCATCCTCTCCACTGTGCGTCACAGCTGGTGGGCAGATACCACAGCAGTCCGGGTACGCAGCGCGACTGGGACGAGCTCTGACTGCCGGTCGATTACCGTTGTTATTCTGAAATTGGCCCCGATGCGCTCGAGTTTGATTCAGGGTATCTGAGCTTGCCATAGTGGCCTGCTCCGGTCGGCTTGGTCAGTCGCTGTTGCCAGCCAGCTGTTAATCTGATCACGGCGAAGAAGATGAAGCAAAGTGCCCTCGGAAGGCCTCGAGGTGTCCATTGATTTGCGGGAGGGAGGTCCTGCCAGGACGCTTTTAGGCTGATTCGGAATGCGTCTCGAGGGTCGGGAAGAGGACTGAAGGCAAGGGGATGGGGGGACCGGCGCGCATGACCTACAATCACAGCACGGTGGCGCAAATAAAAAAGCAGCGACACCGGCAGCATCCACGGGGGGCTTACGCCCCTCCTGAGGATCTCGTCCGATTGCTTCGGCAGGCCACGCTTGACGCCGCCATCATCGGTGGGGGGGCAGTGTCCAGTGCGCTCGCGGGGCCGGCGGACGCGCCGAGCCCGCCCGTCGCCACCGAGCTGCGCCGGAGCCACTCGATGAGCGGCGCCGTGCGCTCCCTCTCCTGGTCCATTCGCCGGCACTTCAGCGGGTCGGCCATGTCATCAGGAGAAGAGGTAGCGTTTTGCGCCGCAACCCCGTCACATTGGCCCCCTCCCGCCTCCTCCCTTGTCCCCTAAGCAGCGTGGGCTCCGCAATGATTCGCTGCCTGCTTGTCTGGACTGGACGCGGTGACCTTATGTACTTGGGGACATAGTATGACGTGGTATGACAGTATGAAAGTATCACATGACAGTATGACAGTGTGATAGCATAGTATGATCAGTCTACATTATATGACAAAGGAACTGTATGATAGTCACAGGAATGACAGATCAGGAGTCATATACATGACTGATGTTAAATGCTGAATCAGATGAGAGATCAGAAGTGATCAGATAATTGTAAAAATAACTGACTTGAGAGATCATATAATTATAGAAGAACTGACTTGATCTCATTGGATGTGCCACTGACATGCAGCTACCGGATGACAGATGACATATGAAAACAGAATCTGATATGGCAGTCTTCCGGAATAGTTATTTAGGGTGAGCGATCGCTCAGACTGCTGGCGTTTTATTTAGTAATCCTGCTCCATACTGCAGGACTGCTAGAAAGTAAGAGTTGATATAATAAGTTACTATCCTCATAGTGTACCCACAACAACTGGTATCTCCGGAACGTCTACGACTTCTACACGGCCTGTGCGTTACCGAATTGCCGCGTTGATTGTAATTGTCACGCTGTGGTAATCTTTCCACCACCTTCAATTCCGCTGTTCTTTTCGTCCAGCTTGCGCAGGCGCAAACGCTCTTTTTGACCGTTTGACATTTCCTCACTCCTCCTATAACTCAGCTGCCTGCTCTTTCACTGTAGGAACGTGAACATCTTGGAGCGGGTATGTTCGTTTTTGGGGGGAATATTTGTGTAGAGTATGCTCGCGCCGGGTCTTTGTACCTTATGCACATACGTGTCTAAAGCGTGCCCCACGCCGCCTCACGGTCTAAATTGCGCCTCACACCGCCGCATCACACCACCTCACGGTCTGGAGCGTGCCTCACACAGCCTCGTGCAGTGCGCGCCGGCGGGCATGGTGGTGGAGCTGCTGCTGCTGCACCCCAGGGGCCTGCGGTAAGTGTTCTTGGATCGTTGACATTTCCTCACTCCTCCTGTAACTCAGCTGCCTGCTCTTTCGCTGTAGGAACGTGAACATCTTGGAGCGGGTATGTTCGTTTTTGGGGGGAATATTTGTGTAGAGTATGCTCGCGCCGGGTCTTTGTACCTTATGCACATACGTGTCTAAAGCGTGCCCCACGCCGCCTCACGGTCTAAATTGCACCTCACACCGCCGCATCACACCACCTCACGGTCTGGAGCGTGCCTCGCACAGCCTCGTGCAGTGTGCGCCGGGGGGCATGGTGGTGGAGCTGCTGCTGCACCCCAGGGGCCTGCGGTAAGTGTTCTTGGATCGTTGACATTTCCTCACTCCTCCTGTAACTCAGCTGCCTGCTCTTTCGCTGTGGGAACGTGAACATCTTGGAGCCCACACAGCCTCACGGTCCGCAGCATGCCTCACGTGGCACACGGTCTGTGCTCTGCAGGAGGCTGCGCCTGCACAGGAGGCGGCGGGGGTGGAGGGTCTCTCCAGAGCTGAGCTGGTGCGCTTCCCAGCCTGCTAACCACGCCCAACCTGTTTCTTAACCTTAAGAGCTTCAGAGGTTGTGCCCGAATCACCATTGGTGACCTGCTGGTGTGGGGCGCCTGGTGGAAGTACAGTTAGGAGGAGTGCTCAGATGTGAGACGACTTGAGCCAAGCGTGCGCGTGTTTACCACTGGCATGTCTCTTGGCTCGTCGTGCTATGCGCGCCAGGTCTCCGGTCCGTCTTTGGTGTGAGGCCGATGGTGCCATGGTGTCCCCTCAACGGGCGCGCTGGACTTGAGCCTAGCGTGCGCGTGTTTACCACGGGCATGTCTTTTGGCTCGTCGTGCTATGCGCGCTAGATCTCCGGTCCGTCTGTGGTGTAAGGCCGATGGTGCCATGGTGTCCCCTCAACAGGGTTGTCGACTTGTATGAGCCAAGCGTGCGCGTGTTTACCACTGGTATGTATCTTGGCTCGTCGTGCAATGCCGGTCCGTCCGTGGTGTATGGTCGGGTCAGACAAGGTCGGGTTGGTGGGCGTTCGGCTCACGCACGTCATGCGCGGCGCACCCTCTAGCTAGTTTACCCGCGCCAGCTCTGCACGCATGGGATCACACCCAGCCTGTGTACGCAGCTCGTGGGAGGGGCGGATGATGTGAGGTCATGGGAGGGAGAGTCGTTTGTCGTGTGGCCGTTCAGTTGGAGGGGGGTGTAGAGTTGTAGACCGAAGGTACGTTCGGAGCTGCGACCGAAGCTCATGGGACAAGAACCAGACCTGTGACACCATACTGGAAACCAACTCCGACGGTGCGCCGGTGCGCACGTGTAAGGGGAACCGGTTCGAGGTCATACGCACCAGCGATGGTCGAGATGAGCTCCGTCCACGGGATTGGTTTTATTACTTCGCGCCGCAGCGTACTATAGAACGTTGGATGCGTAACCCGGAGTTCTGCAAGCAACGGGCCCGGCGGGATGCCAGAACAGGGCTTGACTTCTGGACGGCAGCGCTGGTCGAACGTATTGATCAGGCCGTCGGAGGTGCCTTGCTTTCGCCGTCAGCGAGTACACCTGTAGAGCCGCCACCACAGGGGGGGCGATCCTGGTGTGGAATACGCGGAGCACCGCTCGATGATACTCTCTCCCGGCGCGGATGACGCCCGAGTATGGAACTCGGACATCGGGTGCGATGACGACGCCATAACCCTCGATTTCCCAGCGTTCGTTGTATTTGTGGCAGCACGGATGCTGCGACCTGAACGGATGTGTTTATTCTTTTTCTGGATATAGTATAACAACTTATTTCAGCGTGACCAGCTGATGCCTACAGTCTGTTCGAAGGGACGAGCGGTCCCGGCGGGAAGGGAATGTATTTCAAGGGGTATGCCAAGTCGGTGAAGCTAACAATGACAACCGTGCAGGGGAAATCCGAGGTGTATGCGGACGAAGGGCTCCTCATGCTTTCTAAAGACGGGTATGCTGGGTTGGTATCTTGTTGGCAAAACCATCAATTTATTTCTTTGGCAGATCTATTGGGCTTGGGTTCGAATGTTTCCAAACCCACGCAATACATACTAAACAGAAAACGGCTTGCGTAGAAATATTGCCAAGATATTTATCTTTGATATATTCGAAGCACAAGGTCTAAGAAAGTCTGATGTGCGCAAAATGGTATAACTATTTCTTTGACACAGATTTTAGCGTGATATTCAAACTCATAAATCTGGGTCAACGAAATAATATGTTAACTTCGCGCACAAGCTATCGCAAACCTTACACTTCAGAAATGTGAAATAGATACATCTTATCAATATGTTTTGCAAAGTTACGTGCGCTGGAACTCACGGAAAGCCCTTCGCTGTTTGGCATGTTTGGGTTTGGGTTTCAAACCCAAAAGGCATCATGCCAGCACGTGACCGTCTTTAATATACTCAACGTGTATATTAGTGTGTGAGTGCTGAAATAAAAATTCTTGATATTTACCACTTTAGTGAAATCCTGCTTAAAAATAAAATTGTGATTACGAACCCGGCTTTGCCTTGCGGAAGTCTCCCAAACTACCCCACGAAAACGAGTCACATTTTGCAAAATTGCTTCACGAACTGGCCAAAAACTCATATTCAACCCTCAGAACCTCGTCAGATGTGTAAAGATGTGAGACGACTTGAGCCAAGCGTGCGCGTGTTTACCACTGGCATGTCTCTTGGCTCGTCGTGCTATGCGCGCCAGGTCTCCGGTCCGTCTTTGGTGTGAGGCCGATGGTGCCATGGTGTCCCCTCAACGGGCGCGCTGGACTTGAGCCTAGCGTGCGCGTGTTTACCACGGGCATGTCTTTTGGCTCGTCGTGCTATGCGCGCTAGATCTCCGGTCCGTCTGTGGTGTAAGGCCGATGGTGCCATGGTGTCCCCTCAACAGGGTTGTCGACTTGTATGAGCCAAGCGTGCGCGTGTTTACCACTGGTATGTATCTTGGCTCGTCGTGCAATGCCGGTCCGTCCGTGGTGTATGGTCGGGTCAGACAAGGTCGGGTTGGTGGGCGTTCGGCTCACGCACGTCATGCGCGGCGCACCCTCTAGCTAGTTTACCCGCGCCAGCTCTGCACGCATGGGATCACACCCAGCCTGTGTACGCAGCTCGTGGGAGGGGCGGATGATGTGAGGTCATGGGAGGGAGAGTCGTTTGTCGTGTGGCCGTTCAGTTGGAGGGGGGTGTAGAGTTGTAGACCGAAGGTACGTTCGGAGCTGCGACCGAAGCTCATGGGACAAGAACCAGACCTGTGACACCATACTGGAAACCAACTCCGACGGTGCGCCGGTGCGCACGTGTAAGGGGAACCGGTTCGAGGTCATACGCACCAGCGATGGTCGAGATGAGCTCCGTCCACGGGATTGGTTTTATTACTTCGCGCCGCAGCGTACTATAGAACGTTGGATGCGTAACCCGGAGTTCTGCAAGCAACGGGCCCGGCGGGATGCCAGAACAGGGCTTGACTTCTGGACGGCAGCGCTGGTCGAACGTATTGATCAGGCCGTCGGAGGTGCCTTGCTTTCGCCGTCAGCGAGTACACCTGTAGAGCCGCCACCACAGGGGGGGCGATCCTGGTGTGGAATACGCGGAGCACCGCTCGATGATACTCTCTCCCGGCGCGGATGACGCCCGAGTATGGAACTCGGACATCGGGTGCGATGACGACGCCATAACCCTCGATTTCCCAGCGTTCGTTGTATTTGTGGCAGCACGGATGCTGCGACCTGAACGGATGTGTTTATTCTTTTTCTGGATATAGTATAACAACTTATTTCAGCGTGACCAGCTGATGCCTACAGTCTGTTCGAAGGGACGAGCGGTCCCGGCGGGAAGGGAATGTATTTCAAGGGGTATGCCAAGTCGGTGAAGCTAACAATGACAACCGTGCAGGGGAAATCCGAGGTGTATGCGGACGAAGGGCTCCTCATGCTTTCTAAAGACGGGTATGCTGGGTTGGTATCTTGTTGGCAAAACCATCAATTTATTTCTTTGGCAGATCTATTGGGCTTGGGTTCGAATGTTTCCAAACCCACGCAATACATACTAAACAGAAAACGGCTTGCGTAGAAATATTGCCAAGATATTTATCTTTGATATATTCGAAGCACAAGGTCTAAGAAAGTCTGATGTGCGCAAAATGGTATAACTATTTCTTTGACACAGATTTTAGCGTGATATTCAAACTCATAAATCTGGGTCAACGAAATAATATGTTAACTTCGCGCACAAGCTATCGCAAACCTTACACTTCAGAAATGTGAAATAGATACATCTTATCAATATGTTTTGCAAAGTTACGTGCGCTGGAACTCACGGAAAGCCCTTCGCTGTTTGGCATGTTTGGGTTTGGGTTTCAAACCCAAAAGGCATCATGCCAGCACGTGACCGTCTTTAATATACTCAACGTGTATATTAGTGTGTGAGTGCTGAAATAAAAATTCTTGATATTTACCACTTTAGTGAAATCCTGCTTAAAAATAAAATTGTGATTACGAACCCGGCTTTGCCTTGCGGAAGTCTCCCAAACTACCCCACGAAAACGAGTCACATTTTGCAAAATTGCTTCACGAACTGGCCAAAAACTCATATTCAACCCTCAGAACCTCGTCAGATGTGTAAAATGAACGGCTTGCCATATGCTCTTGAAGGCGCATTGATATTGCTATGAACAATATCACTGCCAAGTTTCGTGAGAAGATTGTCACGAAAACCCCTATTATGCAAAGCCGCAAGTGGTTGAGACCATCTCACACCGCACCAACTTCAAAGCTTGCAGTCGCGACTGAATGCTAAGCTGATGCGGTTGCGGATGGGGCCAATCGATAGCTCAAACGAAAGGTATTCACCTAATGAATACAGACGCTTTAGGATCGAATGGTGGAAAACATTATGCTTCATGCTACATGCAATAAATTGTTTAGAAGAAGGGGGTGTGCCAGACGCAAAATATTGCACACGCTGAATAACCGCTTGCGCTTGTACCTCCGCGGTACCTAGTGATAGTTCATAGTACAAACGATAGATGGCATATGACATATAATATATTCCCCAAAAATGGTCATAATTTATATTCCCCATTTAGCACAATTTTTTCTATTCCTGAATGATTATGCTACCCTCCCCGCTGCCCCCACACCCCCTTGGTCAGGGCGCGGAGTCGAAGCAAGATTCGCACCCTGCTTGCGTAGCTGCCAGTCGCTCACATCAGAGCGTGAGGGGCCGTGAGAAGGTGCACGCAAAGGAGTTGCCAGAAGGGCGCTGCGCTCCAGGTTGGCGATCATTACGCGGTCGTGCTCCGATGCGTCTGCCATTTCTCTCAACACCGTCGAAGAGGGCATCCGGACGTAGGTCGCTGGTCTGGCGGAAGCCGCTCCCGCATGATCAGGCTGGGATGCGGTCTCTCTCAAGGGCGTCGGCAGCTGTCCGTGCGGAGAGGTCATCGCTGTGGCTCCAGACCAGGTGTGCGGAGCACTCCTGCGGGATGCTGAAGAGGGGCTCCTCTGTCGAGGAGGTGGTGGACTCGGGTCGCGGTTTCGCGGTGGGCTCCTCCGGCGAGGCGGGGGAGGACTCTTGTCGCGAGCCCGAGGCGGGCTCCGCTGACGAGGCGGTGGAGGACTCCTATCGCGGGCTCCAGGCGGCCTCATTATGCCAGACGAAGGTGTGACCATGCTGGCATGACGCTTGGGTGTCGCCAGCATGTTCAGCCCTGCAGCGGTCGCAGCCTTCTGCGGCTGGCCAGGAGAGAGCGCCTTGTAGGTGCCCTTAGAGCCCTTGCCAGTGGGCTCCCCAGTAGCAGCAGCTCCTCTCGCGTACTGCTCTGACTGGGCTGACGCCCTCCAGCACGCTTGGGTGTCGACGTAGGCGACGTGGGAGGTGAGCGCCCCGTGTTTGCGTTTTGCATCATGACGTTGATGAAGGCGAAAAGTGAAAAAAACGACCGTTGAGGAAGTCAAATCACTCCAAGTGAAGCTTGTGGTAGTCAAACTTGACCAGAGCTAATCTTGGCCAAAGGCTGTTGTAGGCTTCAATCTTGGGGCACAGGTCCGTTTTTCGGCAAATTTGCAGTGTACGAAATTTGCTATGTTCTAGATAAACAGTTGAACAAGGCTACAATCGGACAATTTCAATATCTTTATGTCAGGAAAGATTACGAGTATTTTAACAGGGTGAGACAAAGCTCGTCCAAATAATTACTTCAAGCTAGAACAGCCTCCACTGGGCTACAATTCATGTCTTATACTTTCAAAAAGCGCCTCCCAAATATATGATGGATCTGTCACAAGTCGGCTAGCATCAATTATATTCTGCCACCTATACAAATCCTAATCAGGGAATCAGCACATTAATTTCCCTCTAGCTTATCTAGTTGCCTCTGACTCTCTTCCTCCGAGGAGCCAACTCAGCTTCGTCATCACTGTCGATATTTTCAGGCGTGTCAGGTTGACTCTTCAGCTTAGATTTGGTCCCCACACCTCGAGCTCGAGCACAATCAGATATGGCACCAGACTTCTGCTCGGGGATAGGCTGATCCTCCTACTGAACGGGTGATGTCGGAGATGTGCCCTTTGGCACCCAGATACGTTCACCCTTGTCATCCAGGATCAACTGTAATCCCTGTCTCTTCAACCTCCGAGCTTCGACCTGTTCCTCAGCATCGTCAGCTACCAGGTCATCGAACTCGCTGACGCCATCCTCGGAGTCATAATCGCCAGGCGTGTCATACTCCCACTTCGGACTGGCAGTATCAGTGGCATGCTTGATGTCAGTAGCACCCGTGTCATCGGCGTCATTAGAATCTGGCAGCTTCTCATTACTCCAGGCCACAGCACCTGCACCCGAATCGTCACTGTTCGTAGGCGTCGATTTCTTCGGACGACCAGTGTATGGAATTCCACGATACTCGTCAGTCTCAGTCAAATACTTCCAGCGAGCATTAATGATCGGTAATGAGAATGGCGCTACGGGCTCCTTCGCTCGAGTGGCGTCTTTCAGAAACCTGCCACCACCCCTCCTACGCTCCCAGCGGCGTAGCGCTCCAGAAGCCGTGCCAATAATATTCTGCCAGCAATATTCGGCTCCTTCTCGGTCCCCATAGTACACAGTGAACGGCTCTGGAGCCCTGTTCGGTACCCATTTCCATTGAGCTGCCCCGTCGTATACAGAGGCACAACCTGCCAATTGTACGGCTGAGGTGGACCACTGACCCCTGGCACAATATCCCACTGGCACCGTGTTGTCACGATACCGATTGACCAAATTTGATGCTTAGCTTCACCAGCAACCATGCCATGTGATGCACTCGTCACATGATTTTGCTAAATATTAGGGTTCGCGAAAAAAAGGGCGACGATAAGGGTTTGGGTTTCGAATTCCGATGCAAGCATTACATCTAGATGCATAATTCCTAACATGATGCGATGTTGAGAAATTCAATGGCAACCTCAATTTTGCACGATTCTCTTTTTTGGGAGTCGCATCACAACACAAATTGTCCATAAAGCCCATTCGTGTATACTATACAAGGTATGTAGGCCCGTGCTGGGGTATTTATTTTTCGAGAACGCCCGTATGGGATAGCTAATTTATCGCATTTTATTCCGTTTAAGCTTCACCAGCAACCATGCCATGTGATGCACTCGTCACATGATTTTGCTAAATATTAGGGTTCGCGAAAAAAAGGGCGACGATAAGGGTTTGGGTTTCGAATTCCGATGCAAGCATTACATCTAGCTGATGCGGTTGCGGATGGGGCCAATCGATAGCTCAAACGAAAGGTATTCACCTAATGAATACAGACGCTTTAGGATCGAATGGTGGAAAACATTATGCTTCATGCTACATGCAATAAATTGTTTAGAAGAAGGGGGTGTGCCAGACGCAAAATATTGCACACGCTGAACCGCTTGCGCTTGTACCTCCGCGGTACCTAGTGATAGTTCATAGTACAAACGATAGATGGCATATGACATATAATATATTCCCCAAAAATGGTCATAATTTATATTCCCCATTTAGCACAATTTTTTCTATTCCTGAATGATTATGCTACCCTCCCCGCTGCCCCCACACCCCCTTGGTCAGGGCGCGGAGTCGAAGCAAGATTCGCACCCTGCTTGCGTAGCTGCCAGTCGCTCACATCAGAGCGTGAGGGGCCGTGAGAAGGTGCACGCAAAGGAGTTGCCAGAAGGGCGCTGCGCTCCAGGTTGGCGATCATTACGCGGTCGTGCTCCGATGCGTCTGCCATTTCTCTCAACACCGTCGAAGAGGGCATCCGGACGTAGGTCGCTGGTCTGGCGGAAGCCGCTCCCGCATGATCAGGCTGGGATGCGGTCTCTCTCAAGGGCGTCGGCAGCTGTCCGTGCGGAGAGGTCATCGCTGTGGCTCCAGACCAGGTGTGCGGAGCACTCCTGCGGGATGCTGAAGAGGGGCTCCTCTGTCGAGGAGGTGGTGGACTCGGGTCGCGGTTTCGCGGTGGGCTCCTCCGGCGAGGCGGGGGAGGACTCTTGTCGCGAGCCCGAGGCGGGCTCCGCTGACGAGGCGGTGGAGGACTCCTATCGCGGGCTCCAGGCGGCCTCATTATGCCAGACGAAGGTGTGACCATGCTGGCATGACGCTTGGGTGTCGCCAGCATGTTCAGCCCTGCAGCGGTCGCAGCCTTCTGCGGCTGGCCAGGAGAGAGCGCCTTGTAGGTGCCCTTAGAGCCCTTGCCAGTGGGCTCCCCAGTAGCAGCAGCTCCTCTCGCGTACTGCTCTGACTGGGCTGACGCCCTCCAGCACGCTTGGGTGTCGACGTAGGCGACGTGGGAGGTGAGCGCCCCGTGTTTGCGTTTTGCATCATGACGTTGATGAAGGCGAAAAGTGAAAAAAACGACCGTTGAGGAAGTCAAATCACTCCAAGTGAAGCTTGTGGTAGTCAAACTTGACCAGAGCTAATCTTGGCCAAAGGCTGTTGTAGGCTTCAATCTTGGGGCACAGGTCCGTTTTTCGGCAAATTTGCAGTGTACGAAATTTGCTATGTTCTAGATAAACAGTTGAACAAGGCTACAATCGGACAATTTCAATATCTTTATGTCAGGAAAGATTACGAGTATTTTAACAGGGTGAGACAAAGCTCGTCCAAATAATTACTTCAAGCTAGAACAGCCTCCACTGGGCTACAATTCATGTCTTATACTTTCAAAAAGCGCCTC
Source organism: Cymbomonas tetramitiformis (assembly GCA_001247695.2). Classification (NCBI taxonomy): domain Eukaryota; kingdom Viridiplantae; phylum Chlorophyta; class Pyramimonadophyceae; order Pyramimonadales; family Pyramimonadaceae; genus Cymbomonas; species Cymbomonas tetramitiformis. The sequence continues at coordinate 5,958 of LGRX02019012.1, read as the reverse complement.
CCAAATATATGATGGATCTGTCACAAGTCGGCTAGCATCAATTATATTCTGCCACCTATACAAATCCTAATCAGGGAATCAGCACATTAATTTCCCTCTAGCTTATCTAGTTGCCTCTGACTCTCTTCCTCCGAGGAGCCAACTCAGCTTCGTCATCACTGTCGATATTTTCAGGCGTGTCAGGTTGACTCTTCAGCTTAGATTTGGTCCCCACACCTCGAGCTCGAGCACAATCAGATATGGCACCAGACTTCTGCTCGGGGATAGGCTGATCCTCCTACTGAACGGGTGATGTCGGAGATGTGCCCTTTGGCACCCAGATACGTTCACCCTTGTCATCCAGGATCAACTGTAATCCCTGTCTCTTCAACCTCCGAGCTTCGACCTGTTCCTCAGCATCGTCAGCTACCAGGTCATCGAACTCGCTGACGCCATCCTCGGAGTCATAATCGCCAGGCGTGTCATACTCCCACTTCGGACTGGCAGTATCAGTGGCATGCTTGATGTCAGTAGCACCCGTGTCATCGGCGTCATTAGAATCTGGCAGCTTCTCATTACTCCAGGCCACAGCACCTGCACCCGAATCGTCACTGTTCGTAGGCGTCGATTTCTTCGGACGACCAGTGTATGGAATTCCACGATACTCGTCAGTCTCAGTCAAATACTTCCAGCGAGCATTAATGATCGGTAATGAGAATGGCGCTACGGGCTCCTTCGCTCGAGTGGCGTCTTCCAGAAACCTGCCACCACCCCTCCTACGCTCCCAGCGGCGTAGCGCTCCAGAAGCCGTGCCAATAATATTCTGCCAGCAATATTCGGCTCCTTCTCGGTCCCCATAGTACACAGTGAACGGCTCTGGAGCCCTGTTCGGTACCCATTTCCATTGAGCTGCCCCGTCGTATACAGAGGCACAACCTGCCAATTGTACGGCTGAGGTGGACCACTGACCCCTGGCACAATATCCCACTGGCACCGTGTTGTCACGATACCGATTGACCAAATTTGATGCTTAGCTTCACCAGCAACCATGCCATGTGATGCACTCGTCACATGATTTTGCTAAATATTAGGGTTCGCGAAAAAAAGGGCGACGATAAGGGTTTGGGTTTCGAATTCCGATGCAAGCATTACATCTAGATGCATAATTCCTAACATGATGCGATGTTGAGAAATTCAATGGCAACCTCAATTTTGCACGATTCTCTTTTTTGGGAGTCGCATCACAACACAAATTGTCCATAAAGCCCATTTGTGTATACTATACAAGGTATGTAGGCCCGTGCTGGGGTATTTATTTTTCGAGAACGCCCGTATGGGATAGCTAATTTATCACATTTTATTCCGTTTAGACGTGTTTTGAGCAATCGTGGTGCGTTGTATTGCTCACAAAGACATCGCTAACCTTATAATGGGTCATAGACTTGCCATATTATCATGGGTTCGAGTGCACTGTATCGAACTCTGACACACTAACTGACTAGCTTACTTATTTTCACAAGGAGGGCGTTTGGTCACACAGAAGATTTGATATCCACTGTTAATACTGAACATACTAACACATACCACGCATATTTCGATTCGTTCGATTGCCACAACGCTTCGTCCTCTACGTATGATATTCTAGGACACATCACACAGTCGTGTATTCTAGATATATAGCTATTCAATAATAAGCTGATATGGGCAGCATAGTAAATACAGATGCGTGCGTGACTGGCTCGAAGAACGGATGCAAATGCCTGTTCATGATTGAAGGAGTTTGCAATGCTCATGGTTTTAGGGCGGTTATGCAAATGGAGAGACAGAAGCCGACAGAGCTGCACAATTGTACAGCTCCGTCGGGTAGCTTACTCGAGTCCTTCGAGCCAAAGGACTCGAGTAAGCTAGGGGTGATTGGGCCCGCTGAGCCCAAACTGGGGTGGCATTGTTAAACCTCCATACTCCCACACCAAAAGTGCCGATGACACACCCGGATTTAATGTTTGCCGCAGCTCCGTCGGGCAGGTTTCTCGATGAGTTCCTTGCCACAAATGGCGGGAGACTCGAGAAAGCTAGGCGTGATTTAGTATGAACCCAAGCTGGGGTGGCATTCGCCAAACCCCAAGATTTTGGGTATCCCTTTATGCAGTATGAGGTGTCAGTATTTCAGTATGACACATCATCACGCAGAACAGCAGTACTGTGTACTCCCACGCAGGGTAGGGGGTCCATTTCCTCGACAGGGGTCTCGGGTGCCAACGCATTAATAGTGTGAGGCGCATATGACATGGCTAAGTCATCCGCACATGACACTGAACGTTGTCCTAGCACACTAGGGCGCTAGATTTTCATTGTATCGGTTTTCCGCGGACGGCGTTATTTTAGGTGCACCAGCATTAAAACCGAGAATAGCCAGCGAGGCACAGCAAATTATATTGCGAAAGTGTAACGCCTTACCTTTGACGCGAGTCTTGGGGCACAAATATGCATCTTTAACAGTTTTTTCAAGGGTGGAAGCGCGAAGTTTTGATGTTTGTGGCAAGAAATAATTACTGCTTGTGCCAAGGGTGCGATCATAAACAGTGCCGTCTCGGATGGTGAACAAAATAACTGAACCAGTAACAGGGTTATCGGCCAGGCCGCGTACGGTGTCACAAGCGATGTGCCCACCATCTGTGATCAAACAAAGTCCACACTCACACAATCGCCGTGCACCCGGATGGAGTTCTGAACCCTTCATCCCCGACGAGAATCATGAGTGCGGGCACTTATCCTTGAGTACGGTACGTTTTGTGACCAGTACTATTGCCGCTACGACCCACCCCCAACCCCAATATATGGGCTGTGCTATGTACACGCTCCAGAGACCAAAGGATCTGGTACATCATTTGCATTTATTTTTTAATCAGATCTCATGTGGCTTCGTATAGATTGGGTGAGCTTATGAGTGGGATATGTGGACAGCGTCATGGACAACCATGCTAATGATTTCAAGAATTGCACTAAAACACCTTGCAACCAACTGACAAGGCAATTGTATTAAAAATAACTTGCAACCAACTGACATCCAACAAGGCATACCCCGGACACATCCTGATCTTGCATTATCCACTTCGGGCAAGTCCTTATAAGCACTCTGAATGTGATTTCACTTGAAGGACATTGGCATGTTCTTCTTTGAACCCAAAACATCTTATCGGCACCTTTTCTTAAAAGAAAAACAGCAAAGACTTACTTCTTATTGGTGTGCTTTGTTCAGAAAGCACGATGGCACTACACAAGGGGATAACGCAGAAACTTGCTCAACAGGTCTCACACATATAGCACATGATGCTTTGCCAATCTCCATGAATGCTGGAGCTAAATCGATTTGTTTTTTGAGATGACTGCCCAATTTCACAAATAGGGCAGCGTGCCAATGAAATCACGCTATCCTGCACGGACATGAGGGCTGCCTCAGTCTCAGCGGAGCCCTCAACGGACGGCTAGTGAAGCACTGGCAACCAAGGGTTGAACATTTGGATATATGCCACACAGTCTGCATAACGTTGTGTAAGGCTTGGGTCTCAATCTGCAACGATCCATGATGCCTATCCTGCGCCTGCGCGTACAATGTGATGCAGGTACCATCAGCGTCATCTTCATTGCTAACCCGAACATGCAGCTGCGGAGTGGCCACCACTACGTGCAGCATGACGGCAAATAGGAGGGGTAGAGGGTGTTTTGCCAAATACTGCACACACTGAACGGCATGAGCTCCGCCGACAAAAGCCAGCCCACCATCATCCCAGAGGAGTGAGAAGCAGCCAGGAACTTTACAGCGGTACATCAGACAGATGGAATCTACCCGGCCCAGGGGGCGTTTTGTGCCTCGCTCGCACGGGCCGCATAGGGAATTTTTAATCGGAAGCATCATTCAGGCAAGAGGCCGGGGACAGAGCGCAAGTGAGGCCAGCAAGGTACCATAGGATCAGAGATGCGACACGATACTTCCATGCTAAGGCCGAGGTTTTCCCGTGCAGGCGGGCACCCGTGTATCCCTGTAAGAGGGCCGAGCAGCAGGGGCACTGCGGCAAAGCTTTTGGGGAGGTGGAACATGGTAGCACATTAGTTCACTTCTCTTTCTTTGTGTCGGGCACGTCTGTTTGGGGCAGTGGAACATGGTAGCACATTAGTTCACTTCTCTTTCTTTGTGTCGGGCACGTCTGTTTGGGGCGGTGGAACATGGTGGCACATTAGTTCACTTTCTTTGTGTCGGGCACGTCTGTTTGGGGCGGTGGAACATGGTGGCACATTAGTTCACTTCTCTTTCTTTGTGTCGGGCACGTCTGTTTGGGCAGCAGCTGGTTTGGTGATGGCAACCACATAGGGGGGAGACAAGCGAGAGCGGAGGATTCCTGGAGGAGACGCACCTTCCATTCATGTAAAAAAGATATCATTCGGATCCAACAGCGATCTTGCGGAGCAGGCTTGCGCGCTCATTTCTCACACTGGCTTCGCCGGGGGACTCAACCGGCGTTTCGTCCGAGATGGTTTTGCGCCGTCTGTCCTGATCCTGCACCAACCGAATATTCACAGCGCCATCAGCAACCAATACCTCAGATCCCAAGACATTGGCATCCCCATCAGCTGCTCCGCCGCAGGCTCCACATAGCCGGCAAGCATAACCACAGGGAGATCACAGGGCGAGGGCTCGGTCAGCCAAACCTGAGTTTTCCTTTGGAACCCGACCCAGATGTGGGACCGTTTCTTATTCACCACAGTCAGGAAAATGCCTGCCCCGATGAAGACGATGCCGAGAATCGGGCCCATCAGTGGCAGATCCTCTTCGATCAGCTTTTGGTATGCGGCATTTTTCTGTCCACCACACAATCCCTTGTCAACACCATTCAGGGCCTGAGCCAATGCCCAATGAGCCAGGAAGGTCGGCTCCCTTCCTGGCTCTACTTGCTGCCCACACTCGTGTCGTGCCCACACCGAGCGGCATCGGAGGCGCCCACAGGCCCAAACCACCACATCGAGCAAACCAAGCTCCAGTGGCAAAGCACGTCCCCCCGGCGGCCTTGCACTGACTGCTACAAATGGAGCGAGGCGCAGGGCAAGAACCTTGATCATATCAGCGCCTGCCTTCGTCATGTAACCGCGCTGGTTGAACCAAACGGCTGGAAAGAGAATGCCCTCCTTCATCTTGCCGCAGATCCCAGTCCAGGAGCAGTTCCCAGTGATGTCGTATCTGGAAATATCTCCATATCGTGCACCAGCAGCTTTGTACTCCTGCTCCTTGTGCGCAAATAGGCCTTTCGTGTTGTAATTGAGCATTAGGTTGATCTGAATGCGCTGCTGAACGTCTGTCACAAACCCTGAAACAGGCTCCTGCACGCTCGCCAACCGCACCACCACCGGTTCAGTGCCCCGCAGCGGCAAGGACTCAGCGGGGGTGCATGGGCAGAGGCCCAGCAGCGGGGCCTCGTGAGGCGCCTCCCTCCGGCTTTCCTCATGGACCATGGGGAAATCCCCTTCTCTCCAGGTTGGTGCACGGGCCCCTTCTCTCGAAGTGGCTCTGCTGATGGCCATCTGAGGCTCTAAGGCGCATCCCATGTGGGGAGTAGGCAGTAGGCGCGGCTAGCATCCTCCGGGGAACGCTGCGGCCATACGGGTGCAAGGCATGTTCCAAGGGAATGGCGCACGCGTGAGGCATGGCCCAGGGAATGGCGCACGCGTGAGGCATGGCCCAGGGAATGGCGCACGCGTGAGGCATGGCCCAGGGAATGACGAACGCGTGAGGCATGGCCCAGGGAATGGCGCACGCGTGAGGCATGGCCCAGGGAATGGCGCACGCGTGAGGCGTGGCCCAGTGAATGGCGCACGCGTGAGGCATGGCCCAGGGAATGGCGCACGCGTGAGGCATGGCCCAGGGAATGGCGCACGCGTGAGGCATGGCCAAGGGAATGGCGCACGCGTGAGGCATGGCCCAGGGAA
>LGRX02019008.1:0-12073 GCA_001247695.2 Cymbomonas tetramitiformis | reverse complement strand
TATATACACACTACACTGGGGCTTCAATTGATATGATATGCATACAGCATACACTGTGTCGTGTACCGCCTACGACATGGGCGTCAATTTGTGCACTGTACACATTCCGGCGGTCAGGTTTTCCGATCGAATTCGATGAAATCCGCGATGTCGAACTCTAGAATGATGTCAGAAAACCTTGCGCAGCGCCAGAAACGTTCAGAACTTTTAGTAAAACGGGGCTGTTCAGCCCCCTTTTCCAGGATATATTAACGATATATTATTGTGTTTTGGGCGTCCTTGTGATGTGAAACATGTTTATTATGATGTGAACATGTGGTGTGGGGGCAGCAAAAAACTCTGAGACTCAGTAGTCAAAGATTGCGAAAGCAATTTTCCGAAGGGGGTTTTGACGCTTTCGAGAGCTCGCCTCAAAAAATTTCCATGCCCTTAGCTTTTTAATTGCCCTTAATTGCCGACGGTTTATCGTTCCTTGGGGGGGGTTTTACGGTAAAATTTATCCTACTTGGAACTCATATGGTGCGTAAGTCCATCAACGCGACGATCCCGGCTTGTGCTCAAAGAGGGCACAAGTCGGGATAGTCAACATCCGCATTCCACATCAAGGCATACGAACGTCACGGAAGTTGCGCTAAGTTCACGAAAGTGATACTTCGCAACTTATGGACGTCCCGCACACCTCCTTAGCCGAGGTGGATGACTCGTGTGGGATCCCATACTTCCCCCTTGAACCGGAAGTACGGGATCACCGCGGATTGCACTATTCCCAACCTCATGGTCAGGAAGAGGACACCCAATGGACCTTTAACCCACTCAAGACACCCTGGCGGGAAGCTCCTCGGCCGCGAGTACCGAGGAAGGCTCCGGTAGAGCGTATGCGTGCTTTGCGGCAGCGGCTGCAGGATGTAACGCTGCCCGCAGTTTCACACCCTCTGGACGACAGTGGGGAGGAAGGGGGTGGAACTTCAAAAACTGGTCCAGCTTCAGAACCCCCACCTTTTAAACTTCGACCTGAGGTGTTCCCTTCGACGTCTCGACCAGCAGCGTGTCCAACCCTGGCAGAGAGGGCGTCAGCCTCAAGCGCAGAGAGCACTACGAGCACAGCGCGCAAGCGCACTGGGAAACCTCGCAGCAGAACCCCGAAGACTGTACGAGAACGACTGCAGCATGAGGCCGAGGTTACGAGGTTGGGAGAGGAATCACCAGGACTTCGAGCAGAGTCACTGGCAGATCGCACGCGAGCTTGGAGAGAGATGACGCACCCGGAGCACATGGTCGCGGCGGCACTGGTAAAGGAGAATGAGAAATGGAGAGATGCATGGGTGCCAGAAGGGTGGCGCAGATACCGCCGCCGCTGGTACCGATGGCATGGGAAGGTCATCCCTGACCTACCGTAAGCCTACTTGCATCTGGACGCAGTCGCCTCCTCCAGTGGACCTACAGTACTGTACGATGGATACTCCTTGCCTTCACCAACAGACTCTGGGATCACATCCGGAAACTGCTCAACTGGGACCTCATCCTGGGCAACAGGGAGCGGGAGTCTCCACCGCTGTATACCCTCTGCCCTCTGGTTTGCTTCGTCAACTCTTCGAGCACCTGTTCGATCAGAAAAGCATATCACGCATCCATACGCATGGCTGATCTGTGTCTGGATCTTAGCTGCTGTACAAATGACTCCGAGTTATCATCTCTTTGTACTAACAAGCTAAGAGGGGAGGAGTTGTGCCAGGGAACAATAGCCTTGCCAAGCCATTCGATTGGCATATTGTATTTATGCGTACTGGGGCAGTGAAATGGCAATGGGCTCGGAAGGGGACTCCCGAGCCATTGACTTCGTACTATGGGAGCGAAAGCCTGGACTTGATTATAGCTGGCAGCATATTATCGTCCACCCTTCTGGTGCGCTACGCCGCTGGGAGCGTAATAGGGGCGGCGGCTGGTTTCTGGAAGACGCCACTCAATTGAAGGCGCCGGTAGCGCCATTCTCATTACCGATCAGCAGCGTTGGGCACGGGAATCCGACGATTGTGATTGACGATGACGAATATCGTGGAATTCCATACACGGGGCGTAAGCCTGCACACTCAGCGCCTACGGACAGTGACGATTCGGGTACAGGCGCTGTGTCCTGGAGTAAGGAGAAGTTACCAGATTCTGATGGCAATGATGACGCGGGTGTCACTGACAGTAAGGAGAAGCTACCAGGTTCGGATGACAACGATGACGCGGGTGTCACATACAGTAAGCATGACATGGACACTGCCAGTCCGAAATGGGAGCCCGCCTCGCCCGAATATGATGACACCGAGGATGACGTCAGCGAGTTCGATGACTTGGTAGCTGACGATGCTGAAGAACAAGCTGAAGCTCGAAAGTTGAAGAGAATGGGACTGCAATTGATCATGGATGAGAAGGGTGAAATTATCTGGGTGCCAAAGGGCACCTCCCCGACCTCACCTGTTCAGCCAGAGGATCAGCCTATCACCGAGCAGGAGTCTGAGGCCATATCTGAGGATGCCCCAGCCTCTGTGGTGGAGACTGTTCATGTACCACCGAAGAAACCATCTGGGTCAGATACTGGATTGACTTCAATGGGTGAGAATAAGGCTGGGGTGCCTGAAGAGACGAAGAGGCAACCCAGGAAATATCCGAGATGTTGGACACATGAGTATGTAACTCATTTGAAATGCACCAGTGACAGTGATGACGAAGAAGTGCTTGACGTGGCTCCTCGTAGGAAGAAGGCAAAGACCAGCAAGGGACAATGAAATCAACTGTCTTGATTAGGATTGTCCAAATGCAGATTCTCTGATTAGGATTTGTATAGGTGGCAGATGATGATATGCCAGCCGACATGGGACAGATCGATTAGAGATATGAAATGCGCGCCTTGAAAGTATAAGACCTGAATTCTGCCCATTTGGAGGCTGTTCTAACTTGAAGTAACTATTTGGAGGAGCTGTTGCTCAACCTGTTAAATTACTGGTCAATCTTTCCTGCCATAAAGATATTGCAATTGCTTGAATTGTAGCCTTGTTCACTCACCGTCCTTCTCGCAGAACGAGCACGCGGCGATGTCGGCGAAGATTTCCGGCTTCCCGCCCGCGAGCATGCAGAGGGCGTCGAACTCTACGGCGTCGTCGTGGTCGATGGCATGTTGAAACTTCGCGGCCAACACCGAGTTCTCGGCCTCCTCAGCGAAAGCGTAGGCCGAGAGGCCGGTCCGGCCCCCGTTCGGGCAGTCCCGATGCCAATGCCGTGCCTTGCCCTTCGCGCACACCTGATTCTGACAATACGGTACGGTCGCACCGGTGTCGCGGTGAAAGGCGACCTTCTTCGAGATGGACTGTGACCAATTGCCCCCCTTGGGAAGGGGCGAGGGTGCGAAGCGGGTCTTGGGCCGTCGGTCCAGTTTGTCCGCGCGGGGAGTGAATCCCCGCGGGAACGGCTCGGATTCGGCGGAGGTGACAAATGCGGCGAGTTGTTGCCGCTTCAAGTCGAGCACCATAATCCTCAAATCCGCAAGCTCATCGGGCGCACCGGAGTCATCGCTGGTCTTCTCCATGAAATGCGTGCCGTGAGAATACCGGTGTGCGGACGCCGTGGCGGTGCCCGCCCGCGCGTGCTCGGCGTAGCATTCACGCACCCATTGCTGAATCGTGAGGAGGTCATGAGCGGCTCGTTGATCGTGGAGGAGTAACCGGGACACCACCGGCTGGTAAAAGGTGGTGTCGAGCGCCTTGATGAACAGCGCCTTCACGTCCTCGTCCAGGAGAGCGGCGTTGAAGTCTCCGATCTTGTCATGCGGGTCCACGCCCGCAGAGATGCGGACGCCCAACATGTCTGCTTGACCCTGAAAGGGGTCACCCGCTGGAATCATCCGGCGGGCGAACTCGAGGAGAACGCGCTTACCGTCCGCCGGGAAGCTGGTGTGGGACGAATCCATCCAGCCCGCCGCGGGCGACACGGGGTCGACCATCAGCTCGAGTGTGGAGTACAACAAATTGTTGGCCTCCACGCGGACGGCCAGGGTCGCGTCGTCGAGCACGAAAAGCGGAGCAAACCCAATGTCTTCGGTCACGAAGGCCGTCTGCAGTGCAGAGACCATCTTCGCGAAGAGTGCCGACGCGTGGGACTCCGTCCCGGAAAATCTGCCATCCTTGTTCTCGAACAAATTTTGACGGAAGGATTTGGCGATCTTCATGTCAAAGTGCTCCCTTTGCAGGGTACGCACTGAAGCCAAGAATGCAGCTCCCGCCGAATTAGCAGCCGGCTGCGCTGTCGGCGGCGTAGCCGGGGTGTTAGCATGCCTGGCAGCAACGGAATCGAAAATCGTGTTTAACGTGCGTCGGCGATGCGCCATGCTAGCGGCGGATCTAGTTGAAGCGACCATAATGAAATAGACTGCAGGGGTGGAGTAAGGCAAGGAGACGTGAAAATGTGGAAGTCGTGGGCGGCCAAGAAATGTGGTGGGTCGCCGATACAGCTGCTGTGAGAGATCAGGAATTCTGGGAAGTCGTGTGGTAGAGGCGGCCGATACGTAACGGTGTGGTAACCAACCAGAAGACGTAAACCAGTCCAACGTTAAATCCCGTAAGAAAAATGTTCTCAAAGGCCTACAGCGCGCCGTAAGTCAACCCACAAAACTTAGGCCATACCGGTGACTGCCGGCACTCTCACGTGCGGAGCGCCTCACTCCATCCCAAGCGGCCGGCTTCAGCCAATCATGTTGGCAGTGTCGCAGTGGCTAAATAAAGCGTAAGTGGGGCCAAACCTGTTAGATATATAGGTTCTGCTGTAATATATATCTAGCTAGTGGGATAAACCCTGAGTTGAGGGTTACGATATCAGAACGGTAAAGTGTAATTGATAAAAGTAGAGATAACATACATACCTAACGGGTGTTTCCCGTTTACTGGTGACGGTCACCCAGCCTACTATAGGAAGTGACATGTGACAGTTTCGGGTGTCACAGTGTCAAATCCAGCAGCAGGCACATTCATGCGTAGGAACATTGCACAACTTTGTGCGCAACATCCATTGCCCGACAACATTCGTTGCACAACAACATCCTTCGCGCAGCAACATCCAACATGCATAGGCTCTGCAGCTGGGGATCCACGTGTGCAACAACTGATTGTCAGTGTGCGGCATGCAGGTTTTCGGCATGAAGGTTGTTGCTGTGATTTGGGCAAAATCTGCTGGATTTGGGCAAAATCTGCTCTAGCCAGAATCTCGGTGGTGACCTACGTTAGATTTCTGATCCAAATGTCCAATTTGAAACCAAATAGGATATCCTGTTGTGAATTCCTGCCTTTATAGAATATTCGGTTGCCACGTAAGTAAAATAGTCTGTTATCACCCCTGAATATTATGTTATCGGTTTAGAATATTCTGTTATCAGCTACCACATCATCCGATAACACTATTATAGCATCCGACGTGTCAGCCGATGGTGGCTCTAAAAAACCAAAAATCCGATAATGGGATGTGTCCTACCACCTGAATGCTTGGCTATTCAATGTGCGCGCCAAAAAATGCTAGGCTCCATTCGATTCATTTGGCTCACCACAGATTTGTCTCATATCCGATACTTAGAATGTTCCTCGAACACATTTCATTGCTTTCAAACTGAGCGGAATTGAATAAGGCCTACAATACGGTAGGTTATACAAATTTCAAGTTGCAAGTTGAAAAAAAGACCGTTTTTCATACACGCTGTTAGGCAAATTTGCACCTGCGCAACCATATGCTGATAAGTATATTATTGCCAGATACTTATATACACCCTGCCACGCCACTCACGGGAACGCAACGTGCAAACAGGGGCACCCTATTATTGCCAGATATATTATTGCTATGTTATATTATATATACCCTACATTATTGCCAGATACCATATTAGGGTTTCTCAGTCCTTAACTGGATACTTTGATTCTTGTATATTGCCTCACAAGGTCACTTGTCAGTGTCTCCACCGTTTATCATGGCCTTGTGGATCTTGAGGTTCTAGAAGGCCTCTGAATTTTGTGCCGTCGGCATTCCACCTCAACCCGTACCCCTCTACCATACGCACTTCTAAGAGGGATTCTTTATGGACGATCTGATGAATATTAATCCACACGGCATTCTGAAGTATCCTCAGCATTATCAAGTGCGCCCTTTCGTTTTTCCGAGAGTCGTTTCCCTTCATCTCGCCCCAAAAGCGATCAGCACCTACGCATGGAAAAGCAGCCCATTAAGTGAATCACGCAATACAATGCACAATGCCATGACTAGGAAGAAGGGATTCCGTTTCAAATTTGCACCTACGAAAAACCGAGTTCAAGGAAGCCATCTTTCAAAACCCCCTAACAATACATCGATGTTTGGAAACGGCCAGTTCGTTTTTGGAGAGTCATGCTACTCGCGTTCCTGTAGACTGGTGAGTGACGAGGTGGCCATACCTCGCTCACAGTGCTTGGATAAGGCGCGGGCTCCAACGGTAAGCTTACTGCCTGGCTTGGTGCCCGTGTTAAAGGACTGTGTTAAGGTGGCCACGTCTGGGGGAAGCGCGCCTTCAATGGTTCCAGGGGAATGACGCAGCCCTAGTATTTCTGCGACACCTGAAACACCGGCATTCTGAATGAACTGGCGTACAGCAGAACGTTTTGCTATCACCGAAGGATCCTCGTGCGACTCGAACAGGTTAAACCAGCCGCTGGGAGCCTGGTTCTTCTTCGGTACCGAGACTGAAAAAGGCTGTGGGTCAGTTTTGACACCTTGTAGGTGTCGTCTTTTCAGAAAACATGAAACGCTTCACACTTTCAAGAGCCAGATATTGATGTTGCGCCGCACACTCTACACACACCAAATAAGGCCCTCTGTGGCAAGCCCACACACCAAATAAGGCCCCTCTGTGGAAAGCCCACCAAATAGGGCCCTCTGTGGCAAGCCCTCTACACACCAAATAAGGCCCTCTGTGGCAAGCCCTCTACACACCAACGAAGGCCCTCTGTGGCAAGCCCTGAATATCTGGGAATTACGGGAGATGGCACATTTCTTCTGGCCCTCGAACGCACCCTCTCGCAACGCGTGGTGCAGAGCTAGGATTTCCTTTTGGCATCCTTCCCAAACGGTCGTGTCTTTGAACCCCAACAAAGACGCAGGGTACAGTGTTATTGGATCCAGGCTCTGCAGGCGATCGTGTAAGCGATAAGCCAGTGAACGGTAGTAAGGCTTGGTTGGCATGCAAGCGTTGAAAGTGACACCCTCAACGGATATTCGTCGGGGAAGTTCCGTATCCCTGCATGACGTGAGTCACGATGATAAGCTAAGGAAAAAGCTGAACGTACGAGTACGGCACGACGAAGTGTTTACCGTATGATAGCAGTTTCAGAGCTATCCTCTAGAAGGGTGTCCAGCCATTCCCTTTTGGTTTCGGAAGCTTCCATGAGCTCCGCTTGCAAGACGTGGCATAATATTTCGGATACTTCTTCAGCCCCAATTTGGATGTCGAGAGGCCGATTATAGTAGAATTGGCTACGCCATTGTTGATCATCGCACCCACAACAACTGGCACCGACGACGTTCTCAAGGAATCTAGCAAACATCTGACCCCGCCTTCACAAACCGTAAAAAGTAGCCTGCTCAAGCAATCAAAACCGTTAATATGAGAATGTGTTGTCGACCCACTCGAAGTCGTGTCAAGAGGCAGCCATTCTGACGAACGATTCAAATCTGCCTGAACAGTGAACTCATCTCCTTAGGTTTTAGAGCCCCGCCAAATTACCTCACCTGTGGTTGTGCTCTTCCTTTTGTTTTGGAACCCGTCCTAATTTGTAAATACCTTCGCTTGACACTAGAGCCAAGGGGCAACCTCTGCTCCTTATGATTTGGAACCGGGCCAAATTACCTCTCTGACCTTTTATATAGTCTTGGCATGATGATGAAGTGAATTCCCTAACCTGTGACCTGTGACCTTTATTATGACCGTCTGCCCACAGTAATTGAGCCGTCACTGTAAACGTCGAGCTAGATTTATTTCATAGACCTTTCCCTGCCGAGTTTTGCCATTTTTAATAGAATATCCGTCGCACGATCTGTAATGAATGGACGATACATAGCTTACGCGCGTCCCGTGCGGAGTGAATGATTGGAGAAAATGTTGTCGGGACCATTCTAAGCTTCATGATTGGTCCAAACGGGAAGTGTAAAAACGTGCGCAATTTTTATTTTTTTCCAGAGATTTCGGATCGGAATTCGGAATCGGATACCCCGCGGAGAGGGCTACACAGCTATTGGCATACTTATATGTTTTGGTTAAGTATGGACACGTCAGACGCGGTAATCCAACTGACGAGGCAAACGCTGCAAGCACCAAGCACAAGAAACCCTTTAATAACGGAAAAAATTCAGCAGCGCTTCCGTGTCACAACTATGAACACGCTCAGAAGAGGTCTCTCGGGCACCCCTGAAAGGCCTGTCACAACCCCCATATTTAGTCACGCTACCGCAGCCCATGTCAGACCCCACCGCATTTGCCCCCATCGCGCCCGTCTCAGCCGACAGCAAACGCCCCAACCATGACCCCCTTTTTTTCAGTAATTGTCGTTCCCCCCTTTAGTCATGGTCCTACCCCAGTTCATTGTCCGCTCGAGCGCCCGGAGCATATCACGTTCACCCTCCAGCTCAGATCTCCCTCCCAGTTTGAATCATGCACAACGCCTCGCCAAGCGCTACATCGACGTCGCCGCGACCAGCCCGTGCCGATCCGAGAGCACCGCAGAGCGTCAAGCACGACATCACGCGAAGTGACATCACGACACGACCACACATGACGTCTCGGCAATGCATGGCAGGGCAAACGCAAGCGCGCGTTGACACCAAACGCCGCTGTCACTGGGAACCAATGGTCACAGGGCATCCGAAACGACAATGGCATTCACGGACTTTCACTATGCTCGCTTGAGTATTTAGCTAGCTCTGCTTTCGAAAAGTGAGATCCGAACCTTTCAAAACCATTCTGCGGTATAGTGATATTTGCCTCTTGTGGCCTAGTATTAAATGTGATATTTGCATGCATATACTTCGAATCCACATGAGAGCTTTGTCACTAGCAGTTTGTAAGAGTCTGGTTCGGATCCCCAGAGTGCCGGCACGCCACTCTGATGTATGTGCGAAGTCGCGCCGTTGTGCTTGTTTTATCTGTGAATTGCCCCCTGCGTTGCTCGTTTGCCTTCCTGCTTTTCATGCTTCCATCTGAGCCTGAATCTACAGCCTGCGAGTGCAAGTTAGACCCGCGCCCGTTTTGCGAATCTACGAGCCGGCGTGGCAGAAGCGCGTTGCCGCCTGACATGTTGTACGTAGCACAACAATAGACACGCGTATCGCTGTTCCGCAGCGGTGGAGATCCGCAGCTGTCCGAAAACGTTCGCGAATTCAGGACACGCTCGTGAATTCCCACAGAGGGGCATTTTCCCCGTTGAGTGCCTAGCGGCGAGATAGCCCGAAGCTGCGGTTGTCATAAATTCACACCCGCGACGGCGAGCCGTCACAGTCACTCTCAGCGGTATTCACGTGTGTGCACGATGCGCCCGGCCTTTTTGTACCATATTTTGCACCATTTGCTTTGCGAATTCGAACCTCGCAGGACTTGCTTGCCGAATATGCTCAAACCGGCGTATGTGACCGGCGTTTGGGAATGCACAACCGTAGCCGCGCTGACTCGAGCCGTGACTCCTGACTTCTGCCGTTTGACGAGGCTGTAGCCGAACCCATGTTTTTCCCGCAGTTTGTATGATGTTAACTTTTGTGAATTCGACCTGCGCAGGCTGTGGCAACGTTGAATTCCCCGAACGGACCTGTGTGACAGGTTGTGGGAATTCACGGCTTACGGCGCGTCAGCGCGAGTCCAAACACCCGGACTGCAACCTTTTGGCAGCATTGCAGCCGAATGTCTTTCCTTCAGTTTTCATTGTGTTTGTATTTGTGAATCCGACCCTTGTGGGCGTTGGCAACGGTGAATTCCCCGACGGGCCTGTATGACAGGTTGTGGGAATTCATGGTTGGCGACGCGCCAGCTCGGGTCTGGACACCTGACCCATGCCTTTTTGCCACGCGTGTGCTCGAAGCACGCCTTTGCCCGTAGTTTCTTTCATAATCGTCGACGGGAACTTGTGCTTGGTTGCTCGAAGGGCACCAACTTGGCCTTGTGGCAGGTTGGGGGCATTCACCACAGGAGCCGCTCGTGCTGCGACCTGGGCGCACGGCACGAGAGCCGCAGTGAATGCCCAATTGCAAAGTGTTGTTTTGTTCTGCTGGAACGGTATCACCTAACAGGGTGCCGAACCTCTTCGTTGGTTTTGAAATATTTCTCGGATCTCCTTTGTTTTCACTTGTGTGTGAACTCCTATGTGATGGCACCAGGCTCGCGCGCGGAGTGACACGGCAGCCAGAGGCTCAGTGCACTTCAGGCCAGCTTGTGCATGCCTGACATGGTTTTTCAAACTTTGTAGCAAATTGGGTCAGCAACTTTTGTTGAGTGTGCTTCTGTTGTGACTCATCAGCACAGGTGCAGTGCTTCGCAGCCATGGCGCCTGAGACGCCAGCGTTACGCAGCTCTGCGACCTTTCAAGTGCCATGCCAACTGCGACACCTGCTTTCGGCCCTTCCAGCCATACAGAGTCTCTCTCTGAGTGGCTTGGTGTGCAGGTCTGAATGAAGGTCTGCGTAGGTCGGTGTGTGTGCAGGTCTGTGTGTGTGTGTGCAGGTCTGTGTGTGTGTGCGTGTGTGTGCTGTCCGTGTGTGTGTGTGTGGGTGTGTGTGTGTGTGCGTGCCGGTGTGTGTGTGTGTTTGTGTGCGCAGGTCGGTGTGTGTGCAGGTCTGCATGACATGAAGGCTCTGTATGGCTTGGTGCGCAGGTCCACAAAACCAACTTCACTGGGGGGTATCGACCCACAGCAAACGCACGTCACCCTCAAGCTCGCAGTCCACCGGCAGCAGTGACTCGCCGACTCCGCAAGCGCGCTCTTCCCTGCTCAATCTTATACCCCCTGCCTCCATTTCCCTGACTCCTGACTCCTGACTCCTGCCCTCACATGAAAGGCCTGACAAAGGCGCGTTCTGCCCTGAAAGGCGCGTTCCGCCCCGTTCGCCCTGAAATGCGCGTTCCGCCCTGAAAGGCGCGTTTGCCTGAAACGCGCATATCGATGAAACGCGTGCGCCGCCTGAAATGCTCGATTCGCTGCAATGCGCCTGGCGCCTGAAGCACGTGTATCACCCGAAACGCTCGACTCGCCTGAATGGCGCGCACCGCCTGAACGACGCACACCGGCTGAAAGGCGCGTTTCGCCCAGACGGCGCACATCACCAAAAGGGCGCGCATCACCAGGATGGCGCGTGTCGCCTGAAAGGCATGTTCGCCTGAAAGGAGCGCTTCGCGCGAAATGTGCGCATCGCCTGAAATGCTTGATTCGCTGCAATGCGCCTGTCACCTGAAACACGCGTATCGCCCGAAACGCTCGACCCGCCTGAACGACGCACACCAGCTGAAAGGCGCGTTTCGCCCAGAATGGCGCGCATCACCAGGATGGCGCGTGTCGCCTGAAAGGCGTGTTCGCCCGAAAGGAGCGCTTCGCGCGAAATGTGCGCATCGCCTGAAATGCTCGATTTGCTGCAATGCGCCTGTTTCCTAAAACACGTGTATCACCCGAGACGCGCGCACCGCTTGTTCCGCCCCGTATCACCTGTATTTCACACCTCGCCCGAAGTGCGCGTTTCGCTGCAATGCGCATCTGCCCGAAACACCTGTGTCGCCAGCAATGCGCGTCCCGCCCTGCGCCCGAAAAGGCGCGTTCGCCCGAAAGGACGCGTTCGCCTGAAATGCGCGCATCGCCTGAAACGCGCGCTTCAACTCAGACGCTTGATTCGCCGGGAGCGCGCACACCACCCTGCGACGCGCGGCAGCAGAATGGTCACACGCGTCTCGCTTCACAACCCGTCCACCCTGATTTCAACCTTTTCCCCTCCCATGCCAGCCTCGTGCAGTGGCCCGCAGCGCGTACCACGTCCAGTGGAGCGCAACCACTCC
>LGRX02019007.1:0-14421 GCA_001247695.2 Cymbomonas tetramitiformis | reverse complement strand
ATAAATTAAATCAACTATGGGGGGCGGGCGGGTGGAGGGTGTTTTTATTATTATTTCGGCAACGGAATAAAATCGATAGGCACGATTTCTGCGATTAATCGATAAAACAATATCGGGCGTCAATACCCGACTTTTATGTCCATGGATCCGTCCGGCTCCTCCCCCACCCCCTGCGCGGCTATCGACATATCCAACCTCCCCCCCCTCCCCACCTTCCCCCCACCATATCGCCCTCGTCTCCATACCAGACAGTATGTTATAAATACAAATATAAATATAATACTTGTGTATATTATGACGTACAGTAAATATATTAGATTCCGTAATTTCTTTATATAATTATATGATTATACGATTATATGCTTTAAACAATAATACAATAATATAATTATATGCTTTAAAATATAGAATGGACTTTTCACGTTTTCAGTGAAGATGGCATGGGACCTGTGGTAAATTCCATATTTAAGTACATCGGAAAACTGTAGAAAACGACAGATTTTGTACAAAGCGACATATGAGTTTCCGTGAGGTAACAGTTTTCCCGCGAGCGACAACGCGTGACGACTGACGTGGCGTGAGGAAGCGATTTCGCCAGAAATCGCCGGCGACACGAGCGTGGCAACGCTTGTGTCACGCCTTCATGAGGTCAGGTCGCGATTTCAGGTCACCATGACGCGATCAGGCTATGACATCCTTCCCACCTGGTGTCCGATAGGCTTTATCTCAAGGGCAGCCACCACACACCTGCGAGGGCACTGCACGGGCAAAGCCTGCACGGCTTTCATTGTGTACGCACGGGGGATGATAGGCATGTGCACAACTGCAGGGGGTGGGGGCAGCTGGCCTGCAGCGCGTCATACAATATGTGTTGCGCGCGCACATAGCATGCAATCATGATGTTCGTTCAATATTCGCAGATGTACATACAATATTTGCAGTCCGACGTACAATTTTACATCAGATGAACATTGATGCTGCGCTGTGCGGATATGTGTGTTATACCAATCATCAGCATACACACATATGCTGTATAATAATAGTGTGCACTGTCATCATCATTTCAAACACTTACTAAGGTATACACCATGCAGCACAATTCCACTGTTATAATACATGCTGACAGTAAGTGATAAGTTAAGACACTTATACCACTAACCACGAGTCATCATTATTATCACACATTACAACTTGCCATTATACTGTAACTCGTGCACCATTCACACTGTTATAATAATCAGTTTGGTCACAAATGCTTGGCATACATGCACACATATGCATATCCAACTTGATCACGATAACAGTTGGCATATATATGCATATACTAACAGTGTATCATGGCGGAAGTATTGCAAGATTAAAAAGTAAGGACTTATCTTGAAATCACCATGTACGTAGTTATGTTGATCGATTTGGTGACTGTCTGTCCGCGCCTAACCGACCATAGGTTTGTACCCTACGGAACCGGGGGTTGATCAAGCAATACAGCTATGCTACACTGTAAATATGCACATCTTACACACATACTAGATGTTGCATCAATATACCATATAGCATACCTGCTGTGCAAGTATAGACTATAAATGAAATCCACTTGGTATAAGGTGCCAATCTTGGTCATAAAGACAGTAATTAGCTCAGTTATTCCTGACGTAGGATTTGGGATGGAATAACTGTTCTACTGTTGATCAAAGATGGAATACTCACCGGAGCCATTTGTGAAATATATCAATCAATTCGTCATTCATTATGATGAGAAATGCAGGATTACAACATACTAACCAAATTGATATGCATCATACTAGCCATATGCTGTCCAGTGGTATACAGATTCTCTTGTATGATAAATCACTATCAATTTGCTTAAGTGTACTAAATCAGCAAGTACCTGCACAATGCACAATCACTGACACTATTATGTATATTGACATTCACTGATTCAGTAAGTGAAATGATCAACTATAATATCAACCACGTGTATGATAATGTAGATACCATCCAACAAACACATGTGCGTGTTGGATGTCAGTGATGGCGATAGCTAAGGTAAACAGGATAAAACCACATGTTGAAGGGCTGGATGGAGAATATCTCCAAACCCGAAGGCAGTATACAGTGTTCATAATGCAGCTGGTAACTGCTGAACACTGTCCGTACCTTTTACTATCGCTGGAGCAACACCGACGTCTACATTGCATTCTGACAGTTGATACAGTTCTGATCACTTCAAATGCATGTAACTCTCTCAGATCAGTAATCATATTGACAGCTGATAGAGGTTATTACAAACACTGCTCCGATTCATTATTCGAGCTTTGTTCTGATTTACTTGGAATCTGAAGATGTCACTTTGATACTCTTTCAGTGAGTAAGTAAGTAATAAATCAACTGACAAGTTATCACTTAAGTGACTGCACTTAACTGTTGATACACCTATATATTCACATTAGGGTTTGGTCTATTTGTCAGGGGTTTCCATAAGCAAAACCCAATGTATCAAATGTTGACCATACATATATCTTCACATACCAACATGGAAAATATCAAATTTCATTTCATGTATTCAGGTAAGATATATTACAGAGGTGTAACAGCTGTATACATTGTAGTATACACCTAGTGCTCATATACACTCAGACTTATAAGTCAAAAAGTGGTGAAAATGGGTAAAAATCTCACACGTAAGATTACAAAATGAAAATTCGGGTCCAATTTTTTTTGCTGATCCAATTTTTTACCTATCAACAATATATGCAAAAATTTGTGAGCACTTGTAACACACCGTAACACCCTAAAAATCACGTGCAAAAACTAGGGGGTGTAACGTACCTCTCAAGTATCACGTGGTAAACAGTGACATGCTGAATGCAGTTTTGCTTTATTCCTTCAGGAAATGTTCATACTGCTCAAATTTGATATAATTAGGTGTTACTGATACCATGTAACACCTAAGGTCACTGTAGGTGATGAGGGTCATAGTAACCCGAAACACCCTAAAATGCCACTGAATAATGGTGAACCACACTATATTTGGCAGTTTGGTCATACTGAAATCGGCACATTCATGACCAATATTTCGGGCAACAACCCAAGAACTGTAGGGCAACATCCCAAAAACTGTACAGCTGCTTCCTATAAGGATTGCATGCTGCTTAATGAGGTAATAGGCACTTGCTGCCTATGGAATTCACACTTCCTTGAGGGGGGGATATTGATCTGGGTAAGCCCAGGATTCAATTATTTTACCTTATTATTATAAATGCCTGTAAGGAGAAATGATCCAAATCTGCCCTCTTGTGAAACCATCGTCCAAGATGGTGTCGGTATGAGAATAAAAGGTATTGTAAATGGTAGACTTGCAAACACCCGATGCAAGGTAAGAAATATTGCTGACGCTCAAGGGAACGTGGTCAGATATGATAAACGGAACTTACCCAAACAAAAAACAAGTCGCCAAGATAAATTTGTGTCAGTATCCTTGGCAATGGATATGTCAGATAGAAACTCTGATAGAAACTTTTAGACTGAAATGGAAGACACACACCAATAATGAAACAATTGTTTCAGAAGCCATCGAATCGCATAGGAAATATCACCACACCTCGAGCACGGATAACACCAACATTCAAATTCATCTTCTTGTGACTAATGACATATGGTCAACTGCAGTCCACATCATTCCAGAAAGAAAGATTATTCACTGTGAGTTTGATATCTCTAACAATAAATACCAGAAATACATTTTCACACTTCTCCCTCAAGACCTAAGTGTGCACCGCATAAACTTGAAACTGGGAGTACATCCGAATAACATGGGGGTTTTCAATTTTACACTAGCCCACAAAGCCTTTCACATCTTGCACAACACTAAATTCTTCTCAGCAGCACAATTAAACAGAGACCTACTATACGAACTTGAAAACCTAAATATTAGAATTCTACCACAAACGGGCAGAGAAGCTAGGATAATCAAACACGAAAATAACAAAGCCATTTCGACCATACGACAATCACTGAGAACTCACCTTCCGAAAATTGATGCACATCCAACAAAGCCAAATTCTGAAAACAAAGACTGTAAATCCACCCACACTGCTTATAATCACCTCATCTCAGGCAAAGGAAAGCCTTCTTGTGAACCCCACACATATGGATACCGCAGGAAACACTCTCATAAACAAAAGAGAATAATCCTTAAAACCAAATGCACAAACAAAATCTTTGATATCGAGAACATTTATGACGCAGATGGCAGATGCATACTAGAAAAAGCAAACCACAAAAGCGCCATGAAACAGTCACAAGAATTAGACCGACTCACAAAACTACAACTAGCACAACACTCTAACAATTTGATTATAATGGGTATGAATATGAGAGGCCTCCGACACCACAAAGAAGATAAAGACAGTTTAATCAAATTAGAAACAATCTGCAATCTTTTAATCGACGGACGGGCTGATATAATATGTATATCAGAAACCAAGGTAAATACTGAAAACCTTGCATTAATTAAAACCCTAATGACACAAAAAGGAATCCAATTTCGCACGTCTCATGTAAATGAAAGAGCTTCCATTGGTTCCATGATCCTATGGAATCCGAAAAGTTTACCACTATCCACCTCGGTCACCACAATCGATGGAGATGCAAAGAGAGCAGTAATGACCAAATTTTCAGGAAATAACGGTTTTGAGCTCTACATAGCCAGCGGTTATATGAATGATGCTACACTAGTAGAGGAACAAGTGGAATTATATGACACACTTACTGACTGGGCAGGGAAGGCAGGAAATAATCCAAAAAAGGCCTACGTAGAGATAGGTGACAAAAACTGTACCATTACCCCAAATCAGCGGGTGTCAGGTGGAAGTTACATGTCATATCAAGAGCATGTCGAAAAGAATAAGCATCTTTTAACTTATTTCAACAATGACAGATGTTCTCTTAATGAACTGATAATGGACCATAATCCAAACACGGAAATTTTCACACATGTCATATCCAAAAACTCAAAAGCAAAACTCACCCATATCATGGCCAACACAACTATGGCAGAAATGACAGTTAAAACAGGATGGGCGGAGGAAAACCCTTATATCATCTCCGACCACGGGATAGTATGGGCTGAATTTAAGCTCCCTCAAAACGACACCAAACCGGAGATTTCTACCGATACAACTTTGCCAACACCTAGATTTAATGGTGCCAAGGAAACCACACATGATGAGTACCCAGGGTACCCAATTAGAATGACAAACAAAAATAAGGATACAAAAAGGAAAATAAACAGGAAAGATATTGTAGGACTTCTCGAAGCAAACGGATACAGCACAAATGAACTTGTGCACGCGTGCATCAATAAAAACAAAGCTAGAGCCGCTATCAGCACCATCAAGGGTGACACCACTGATCTCGATCTTAAACGGGATAATACTGACGGCAGCCCCATAACAGTGAGCAAGCTCATAGCTAAAAATAAAGAGACAGACAACATAGAACAATGTCTAAAATGGCACAACAAACCCAAGGAATGGTGGATTCACCTTAATAGCCCATGGCATGCAGCTCACTTACTCTCTAGAGGAAAGGGGATGCCGGAAGGTGGTCTAAACTTAGGCCATAACGACAAAGATAACATCTGGCATATAGGTTCGCCTCACCTTCTAAATAAGAAAGATGCAAATGCCTATCTCAAACGACACCTTTCATTCAGCTCACTGGAAGTTAAGAAAATCACGAAATCCTACACAGATGAGCACATGACCAGCTGGAATATTCTTCTACAACCCCATATGCCTGCTAAATTCTGGAACCTGTACGGATCTGAGATGCATTCGGGAAAAATAGACTGCACCGCCCATCTATTTCAATACGCTACAGGCTGGGTGTCTTACACTGAAAGACTACATAGCACACTCGAAATGGAAAATGGATCGGAAGCAACTAGAAACGGCGGCACTGGCCTCAAGGAAATGCACCCTGACGCGACATGGGATACCCTGCACACACTGGCACATCAGGCGGCAAGTGACGCCTTTGGCACCAAGAATCTGAACAAAACTGGGAGGTCCGAAAAACCATCAGCAGTATCTAACTATATATACAAATGGCTAAACACAGTACGCCGCACCATCAAATATTTGGATACAAGAACTCATGTTAGCAACATTCCAAAGCAAGCCAAAAAGGCTGCCCGCACGCGACCGTTTGCCTCGCTCCAACCCAAACACAATGAAGCAGCAGCCACATGGGGATTACGATTGCATGAAAATTATGTAATCATCAGAAATGCTTTTCAGAAAAGCAGAGACACAGACATTGAACGACGCAAACTCCGAGAAAAAGAAGCCCTGCAGCATCTTTTCTCAACTAACCTTTCGAGGTTTCTAGACACAGTCATGGGAAAGATGAAACCTACTGAAAAAGGTGGGATGTGCATTTATAGGGGGTACGTGAACGTACAGGTGGGGAAAAATCAAACTCAAATCAGCATACAAAATGTGATGCGGGCAAAGGATAGGTTTTTATATGCGCGGGGACATATAAGGATGTGACCACAGGCATCCCTGAATATCAGGGTTACTACAGGCTTCTTCTCCTTGGTTCTAGAGAGAGCCTTGCCCTTACTCTCAAGGTATGCCATCACCCTGAAATGATCCTGGGTGAGGTCCTCTCCATTTTCGGACTTAGCTTTTATGGTTGCAAACCATGTTTTTTCGAATTTGATAGGTGCGGACATGTTTAACAGTGAATCTGGATAGAGTTGCTGTGGTTGTATTGTCAATAATGGTTTAAACAAAGAGTCGTTGAACAATTTGTAGGTTGCTACAAGGAAGTAAGTTCAATCTATAGTATCAAATAGATTTGGTAACTGTGTCCATAATCTTGACAAATGTCATTGTGTAAGTACATGAGCGGCGGCAATTGCATTATTCGTTTGACATGTGTCATTAAAATTTAAGTGTTCAACATGTAGAAGAACCAATAACATGAAAGATTGGTAATAGTCTAGATTTTCCAGATAGGAGTTCTTCAAACTTTAATAGCTGGCATGTTTGCGAATGTTTTTTGGAAATTGTATTCATAATCTGACAATATCATTGTGTCAACGATAACCGCAAAATGGCGGCATTCATATCATTTTGACATGTAGGTGTCAACACTTAGATCGACCAATAAAATAGAAGATTGAACATCACAGTATCCAAATATCTACAAATCAAAATTCGGTATTTGCAACCAATAGTGTTATTTGAAGCATAGTAGCAAATATTTTGAAATTTGATGTCGCTCAACCCCCTTCGTCGAGCCGGCCTCAGCCAACCCCGCAGTGGGCGACGGGATGAGCCACGACGGGGGCGCGGAAGCCCAATCTCGCCCTCAAAATTAAAAGGCCAAATCACCTACGAGGCTCAAACATCCCAGTTGATCCAATTTCAAAGATCCAATTTCAAAGAATAAAATTAATAGATAGTAAGTTGTCGATTCCCCTACGGCTCACGGCCACCACAGTGGGGGGGGGCTTCGCCCTCCCCCCCAAAAAAATGTGGGAAGCAACTTGATTTCCATCGGACTCGGCCAGCCCATACAACTGACGTTCATGACAATGTCATCAACTTTCATTGTCGAAGCTCTCAGCTCAACGGTTTTCGGACTGCGTTTCAGTCATGTCATGTCATACGTTTTTATATCAATGTCGACCACATCCATATATTTATGCTCTTCATCTTTTATAAACAATATTAATTATTAATATTTAAAATATTATACTGAACGCTGAACGCTAACGTGATACCGTGAAAATATAATACTGAACGCTAACGTGAATTTGAATAACATTAAATATTGACCATAAACGAAATGAAGGCTCTAAATAAAAAGCGCGTGAGCGCGAAAAGCGTGACAGAAAAAAGGTGACAGAAAAAGCGTGACACAAATCAGTGCTCGTTTGGACGGAATACCTGGTCGCAACGAAATGAAGTCTCTAAATAAAAAGAGCGTGAGCGCGAGTCTCTAAAAATTTATACGCAACAAAACATATCCACGATGGACATTTTGTTAGCAGCTTTCATCTCAACGACGCAAATTGAAAGTAACCTCCCAAAAAGCGTCACGCAAAGCTAGGCTGTAAACTACTACACTATACGTGACGCAAAAAGCGTCACGCAAAAAGCGTGACGCAAAAGAGCGTCACGCAAAGCAGTGTTCGTTCTGTAATAGCTGGTTTCTACGAAATCAAACCTCTAAAAATTTATATCAAACTCCTAAAAATTTATAGGGGGTACGTGAACGTACAGGTGGGGAAAAATCATTTTCTATGCAGAATACAAATAATAGGTGTGATGCAATGATTAGGTTCTATTTTGAAATTAAGAATGTCGACAAAATTAAAAGTTTAGGAAGGCGAGTGTCATGCATTATTGGTAATTAGGAATGAGCAGACCCAAACGCATTCATCGAGAACTAACCGGATTAAGATCTTCAAATGTGTAACCAAAATTTTATGATACTACGAATATCGCAAGATGAAGGTAGTGTACAATACAAGGAATCATACTTTATATTTGTGGAATGTAGTATTATTAGGTTGATAAAAATAATCAAAGTGATCGGGCCTTATTTCAATATAGTATATTGATAATACAGTGAGTTGAATGGAATATTGGCAATGAGAAATGAAATGCACTCAAGTACATCAATTATAGATTGAATGAAGGTATTAATTTTTTTTAAATGTTTGCCTAATTATCAAAAATGCTATGAACATTGCTAGCAATCAAGGTAGGGTACGTTTCAATGTAGTGTTATTATTAGTTTCATCAAAATACTAAGCAAAGGAATCTGAAAAATAGTTTAGTCAAGAATATCACTGAGTATGACAAGTATATGATTGAGTCAAGCAGTTTGGACATTTGAGGTAAGTAATGACTAAAATTTATATACAATGTCGTAGCATTCTTTAAGGCTAGGAAGTGGTAACTAAGGTTAACTATGTCTAGGATATATACTGGTGAGTTAATGTACGCATGCGTTTTGGTCAGGCGGTTCATACTAGATGTTGATCTATTTCTAGGTTGAGAAGAAGTAATGTGCAGTGTTGAATCATGATTCCATCAATGAAATGGATTACATTTGAAATTTGTGTTTAGCCACCTCTTGTGTTCTGCCACAATACCTTGATACGGATCTGCCTTAATGAGATCCTTGATTGCTTCGGGAATCGACTCTGGTGAAATGCCATACTTGTGAAAGTGGGTTTTAAGTGTGGTGATAGCTAGTTTGCGAACTCTGATTTCTTCCACTGCCAAGGCCTTGATGTAGTCTGAAGGGACAATCGCGTGACATCCAGTGGCTGGTGTACGAGTGGGCCTTCCATCTTCATGCTTTTGTCCGTCTCCTCTGAAAAAAGGCAGAGCATTGTGCAGAATGTTCTCTGCAAAATGATGGCCGGTGAGTAAGTAATTTGGGATCTGTGAGGGGTGAATATGTGTCAAGTCATTGTCATACCAGAAGATGGCATAATGCTGTCCCGTGCCTAAAATTGTGGCGCTAGGTGTTTTCTAGAGAAGAACCAATAACATGAAAGATTGGTAATAGTATAGATTTTTCCAGATAGGAGTTCTTCAAACTTTAATAGCTGGCATGTTTGCGAATGTTTTTTCTTCAAACTTTAATAGCTGGCATGTTTGCGAATGTTTTTTGGAAATTGTATTCATAATCTGACAATACCATTGTGTCAACGATAACCGCAAAATGGCGGCATTCATATCATTTTGACATGTAGGTGTCAACACTTAGATCGACCAATAAAATAGAAGATTGAACATCACAGTATCCAAATATCTACAAATCAAAATTCGGTATTTGCAACCAATAGTGTTATTTGAAGCATAGTAGCAAATATTTTGAAATTTGATGTCGCTCAACCCCCTTCGTCGAGCCGGCCTCAGCCAACCCCGCAGTGGGCGACGGGATGAGCCACGACGGGGGCGCGGAAGCCCAATCTCGCCCTCAAAATTAAAAGGCCAAATCACCTACGAGGCTCAAACATCCCAGTTGATCCAATTTCAAAGATCCAATTTCAAAGAATAAAATTAATAGATAGTAAGTTGTCGATTCCCCTACGGCTCACGGCCACCACAGTGGGGGGGGGCTTCGCCCTCCCCCCCAAAAAAATGTGGGAAGCAACTTGATTTCCATCGGACTCGGCCAGCCCATACAACTGACGTTCATGACAATGTCATCAACTTTCATTGTCGAAGCTCTCAGCATTAACACTGATCCCCCCCTCGATCCTCGCTAAAAAGAATTATCTCCGTCAGATCGATGGTCGTCGATTGACAGTTAAGGGTTCGGACAAAGGTTTAATTCATAATTTATTCGGTTTAACTCGTATTTTATATTTTATAATTGTTCAGACGACATTCTGTCGATATATTTATAAATATATAAATAAATATATATACAAACATATCCACAAATTAAAATTAAAATTTTGTTTGCAGCTTTCATCTCAACGACGCAAATTGATTTCTTCTATTATTACTTTTTAAAGACTTCTCAAATTTATACATCACAGTTAATTTGAATATAGGCAGTTTTTATTTAACGACGATATAGGCTACTGTACTACACTATACGTCACTCAAAAGCGTGACGATGACGCAAAAGAGCGTCATCCGTCACGCAAAGCAATGTTCGTTCTATTTATATATAGCTGGTTTCTACGAAATCAAACCTCTAAAATTTTATACACAAAAGCGTCACGTCAGTTTTTATTTAACGACGCTATACCTGGTGGAATTTGGACTTTGGACTTTGGACGGAATACCTGGTCGCAACGAAATGAAGTCTCTAAATAAAAAGAGCGTGAGCGCAAGTCTCTAAAAATTTATACGCAATAAATCATATCCACGATGGACATTTTGTTAGCAGCTTTCATCTCAACGACGCAAATTGAAAGTAACCTCCCAAAAAGCGTCACGCAAAGCTAGGCTGTAAACTACTATACTATACGTGACGCAAAAAGCGTCACGCAAAAGAGCGTCACGCAAAGCAGTGTTCGTTCTGTAATAGCTGGTTTCTACGAAATCAAACCTCTAAAAATTTATAGGGGGTACGTGAACGTACAGGTGGGGAAAAATCAATCTCAAATCGAGCATACAAATCCGCATATAAATCTCTTATCCCAGGGAACATATCAATTCCTAGCACACACACTCATTTGAGCCAAATAGAAGAAATATGAGTGCATATGAGCTTAATGTATGGTTGGTAATTGCATGTCAATTTAGTTATTAAGAATTCAGGAATAGCATTTGTTGAAAATGGATGGCACTTTGTACTTCTCCTTGGTTCTGGAGAGAGCCTTGCCCTTACTCTCAAGGTATGCCATCACCCTGAAATGATCCTGGGCGAGGTCCTCTCCATTTTCGGACTTGGCTTTTATGGTTGCAAACCATGTTTTTTCGAATTTGATAGGTGCGGACATGTTTAACAGTGAATCTGGATAGAGTTGCTGTGGTTGTATTGTCAATAATGGTTTAAACAAAGAGTCGTTGAACAATTTGTAGGTTGCTACAAGGAAGTAAGTTCAATCTATAGTATCAAATAGATTTGGTAACTGTGTCCATAATCTTGACAAATGTCATTGTGTAAGTACATGAGCGGCGGCAATTGCATTATTCGTTTGACACGTGTCATTAAAATTTAAGTGTCCAACATGTAGAAGAACCAATAACATGAAAGATTGGTAATAGTCTAGATTTTCCAGATAGGAGTTCTTCAAACTTTAATAGCTGGCATGTTTGCGAATGTTTTTTGGAAATTGTATTCATAATCTGACAATATCATTGTGTCAACGATAACCGCAAAATGGCGGCATTCATATCATTTTGACATGCAGGTGTCAACACTTAGATCGACCAATAAAATAGAAGATTGAACATCACAGTATCCAAATATCTACAAATCAAATTTCGGTATTTGCAACCAATAGTGTTATTTGAAGCATAGTAGCAAATATTTTGAAATTTGATGTCGCTCAACCCCCTTCGAGCCGGCCTCAGCCAACCCCGCAGTGGGCGACGGGATGAGCCACGACGGGGGCGCGGAAGCCCAATCTCGCCCTCAAAATTAAAAGGCCAAATCACCTACGAGGCTCAAACAGCCCAGTTGTTCCAATTTCAAAGAATAAAAATTAATAGATAGGAAGTTGTCGATTCCCCTACGGCTCACGGCCACCACAGATTCCCCACACCCCCCCCCAAAAAAAAATGTGAGAAGCAACTTGATTTCCATCGGACTCGGCCAGCCCATACAACTGACGTTCATGACAATGTCATCAACTTTCATTGTCGAAGCTCTCAGCTCAACGGTTTTCGGACTGCGTTTCAGTCATGTCATGTCATACGTTTTTATATCAATGTCGACCACATCCATATATTTATGCTCTTCATCTATTATAAACAATATTAATTATTAATATTTAAAATATTATACTGAACGCTGAACGCTAACGTGATACCGTGAAAATATAATACTGAACGCTAACGTGAATTTGAATAACATTAAATATTGACCATAAACGAAATGAAGGCTCTAAATAAAAAGCGCGTGAGCGCGAAAAGCGTGACAGAAAAAAGGTGACAGAAAAAGCGTGATACAAATCAGTGCTCGTTTGGACGGAATACCTGGTCGCAACGAAATGAAGTCTCTAAATAAAAAGAGCGTGAGCGCGAGTCTCTAAAAATTTATACGCAACAAAACATATCCACGATGGACATTTTGTTAGCAGCTTTCATCTCAACGACGCAAATTGAAAGTAACCTCCCAAAAAGCGTCACGCAAAGCTAGGCTGTAAACTACTACACTATACGTGACGCAAAAAGCGTGACGCAAAAGAGCGTCACGCAAAGCAGTGTTCGTTCTGTAATAGCTGGTTTCTACGAAATCAAACCTCTAAAAATTTATATCAAACTCCTAAAAATTTATACACAAATTTGTCACGTCATAAAACGGACTTTTTCAAAGAGGGGGACAATCTAAAGATTTTTCCCCAATAGGGGGTACGTGAACGTACAGGTGGGGAAAAATCAATCTCAAATCAGCATACAAAATGTGATGCGGGCAAAGAATAGGTTCTATATGCGCGGGGATGCTAGGATTGCGCCGAGTTAACCTAAAAAGGCGCCGCGAAACAAGGTACCACACTATCGGTATGGCCTTATCAGCATATTTTGAGTGCGAATCCCATGCTAAAATTTCAATATATCCATGTAGCGAGAGGAAAATGGGCAGGACTGGTGCTCGAAATTTCGGTTTGCAGTTCGACAACCTGGAAACGCGAGGTTGAGAGACGTCGCATCCCCCGATACTACGTATCTACTATTCCCCCTGGTTACGTTTAGAAATATCAGGCCGGCAGATTCGACTGCCACCAACGGGAAGTTAAACGGATGACAACTAATCAAAGAATATGACGTCGATCGAATCTGATTGATGAATATTGCACGCGATTGTATAATATTAAGTGACCGTTAAGAGTGCGATAAGAAATGACAAATTGAAGAATGCAAATGACAAATTGAAGAATGCAAATTGATTTCTCCAATTATTAATATTTAAAGACTTCTCAAATTTATACATCACACTTCGTCAACTGGGGGGGCACCATCCCCCTGTGACACTATACCATTACTACAAGGCTTGGGAGGCCTCGACTGTTTTTTTTTTAAAGATATCGCCAAGTGGGGGGGCTCCGCCCCCCAATACCCCCCTTACTACAAACTATTTTCAAGACTTCGCCCAGTGGTTTGCCCCCCACAACCCCCCATTTTTTCGGAATTTTTTAAAACTTCGCCTTGTGGGGGGGGCTCCGTGTCCCCACATCCGCCTATTACTACAAAAAAAATTGACTTCGCCCAGTGTGGGGGCTCCGTCCCCCCACCCTCCCTATTTAGTAATATACTGTAATAGCTGATTCTACAAAAATCAAACCTCTAAAATTGTATACACAATACACTGAGACACTATCGTCGCCCAAAATAAGTCACGCAAAAAGCGTCACGCAAAGCTACCCTCTAACCTCATATTTTATTCGGTTTAATTCATATTTTATATTCTATATTTTATAATATTAATTATTCAGACGACATTCTGTCGATATATTTATAAATATATACAACGTATAAATATATATACAAACATATTTGCGATTGAAATTTTGTTTGCATCTTTCATCTCAAGGACGCAAATTGATTTCGTCCACCAGCGTCACGCAAAAGAGCGTCACGCAAAAGAGCGTCACGCAAAGCTAGGCTATAAACTACTACACTATACGTGACGCAAAGCTAGGCTGTAAACTACTACACTATACGTCTCCCAAAAAGCGTCACGCAAAAGAGCGTGACGCAAAGC
>LGRX02019004.1:0-16952 GCA_001247695.2 Cymbomonas tetramitiformis | reverse complement strand
GGAGGGAATAAATTGCGGGCCGAAGGCCCGCGGGGAGCTGGGAAAAAGGGGGACCGGGGGAGAGGGAAAATTGCGGGCCTAAGCCTCGCGGGGAGCCGGGGAAAAGGTGGAAGGGAGAGGGAAAATTGCGGGCCGAAGGCCCTTGGGGAGCTGGGATAAAGGGTGAGGGAGGGGGAAGATTCGGTGGGCCGAAGGCCCGCGGGGAGCCGGGAGAAAGGGGGAAGGGAGGAAAATTGCGGGACGAAGGCCCGCGGGGAGCTGGGAAAAAGGGGGAGAGGAAAGGGATTTAAAAAAAATATATATATATAAGGTTGTATGTATATATATAATCGTGAAAAGAAGAACTGTTGAAGCTCCGGAGAAGCCGCTTCGAAGTTGAGAGTGCCTGTTCACTGCGGCGCTAGAAAAAGTGTGGTAAAAGCGCAAAGATTTAAAGTCAAAAGAAACAAGCAAACATGCCTCCAAAAAACTGCGCTGAAAAAGGTAGAAAAGAGACAAGGTTAGAAAAGAGTTCATCGATGAACGCTTTTTAAAAAACACTGCTAAAGAAACAAGTGTTTTGACCGGTTTAAAGAAAAGTGTTCATCGATGAACGCTTTCTTTATTTTGTTGCTGAAGCTTGAGTTTTTTAAACTGTTTTTAAGAAAGCGTCCATCGATGAGCGCTTTTCTTAGTTTTCCTTGTATTTTTCTTAAAACTTTGCGCTTTGGAGTTGCAAAAGCTGCGATATTTCTGTGTGATTCAGCTTTTTTCTCAGGAAAAAAAATAGGGAAAGCAAGGAAAGCGTTCATCGATGGACGCTTTTCTTAAAAACAGTTTAAAATACTCAAGTTTCAGTAATAAAATAAAGAAAGAGTTCATCGATGAACGCTTTTCTTTAAACCGGTAAAAAAACCTGTTTCTTTAGCAGTGTTTTTTTAAAAGCGTTCATCGATGAACGCTTTTTAAAAACTCATCTCTTTTTACATCTGTTTCAGGACAGTTCTTGAAGAAGTGTCCTAAGGAAATCTGCAAGAGGTTTAAAAGGTTAAAGATCTCAGTGTTAAATATGTTTAAGAATGTCTTTGCGCAAGCATCCACTCAATTGCTTAAGCAAACTATACAACACCGCATTTGAAGTCAAAAAGAGCTTTACAATTATCTTTGCGCAAGCTTCTAAATCTGCTTAGTGAAGATGTTTGAGAATGTCTTTACGCAAAGATCTTTGCTTTAAAGATCTTTGCGCAAGCTTGGATCCACTTACTTTCATTTGCTTTTAAAGTATTGAACTTTGCGACACCGCAAAGTCTAAAGAAACTCTTCACAGACACCTTTGCGCAAGCTTTTAAATATTCTGCTTGCTAAAGATGTTTGAGAAAGTCTTTGCGCAAAGATCTTTGCTTCAAAGATCTTTTCGCAAGCTTCCACCAACTCTCAATTGCCTAAGCAAACTTTGCGACAAAGTCTAATGAGCTTTAATACCAACATCTTTCCACAAGCTTTTAGTTCTGCTTGTTAAATATGTTTAAGAATGTCTTTGCGCAAGTTGCGTCCACCAACTCTCAATTGCTTAAGCAAACTATACGACACCGCAAAGTCAAAAAGAGCTTTACCTTTAATAATATCTTTGCGCAAGCTTTTAAATCTGCTTGGTGAAGATGTTTGAGAATGTCTTTACGCAAAGATCTTTGCTTTAAAGATCTTTGCGCTTCAAGCATCCACCAACTCTTATTTGCTTTTAAAGTATTGAACTTTGCGACACCGCAAAGTCTAAAGAGCTTTACAGTTATCTTTGCGCAAGCTTTTAAATATTCTGCTTGCTAAAGATGTTTGAGAAAGTCTTTGCGCAAAGATCTTTGCTTCAAAGATCTTTTCGCAAACATGAACCACCAACTCTGGATTGCTTAAGCAAACTTTGCGACACCGCAAAGTCTAAAGAGCGTTACAAACCTCTTTGCGCAAGCTTTAAAATCTGCTTGTTAAAGATGTTTGAAAAGTCTTTGCGCAAAGATCTTTGCTTCAAAGATCTTTGCTTCAAAGATCTAAGTTGCTTCAAAGATCTTTGCTTCAAAAATCTTTGCAACTCGCAATTGCATTTAAAGCAAACTCTGCGAAACCTTAACAAAGAGCTTTGAGAGGATCTTTGAAGCGCTTCCCGAAGCTTCTAAGTCTGCTAAGTCCGCACTCTCACCTTCAAAGCGGCTTCTTAAGAGGTTCAGCTTTTCTTCTTCTCACGATTATATTCAAAATAAAAAATTCACAATTGCATATCCCCCCCTCCCCCCGAATTTTGCATTATCGCCTTCAAAGCGGTTTCTTAAGAGCTTCAACTTTTCTTCTTCTCACGATTATATTCAAAATTAAAAAAATCACAGTTGAATTTGCCCCCCCGAATTTTGCACTCTCGCCTTCAAAGCCGCTTCTTAAAAAATTAAGGTTTTTTTAACCAAAATTCCGAAAATTTTCGAAACTCCCAAAAGGCATGAAATTCATAAAAAAACATAAAAAAATCGTTGGGGTTCATGGATGAACCCCAAAAAATACATTTCATGAAATCAGGCGTAAAAGGTATCATTTTGCCATCGATTCTCGGAAATCTTTTTGAAGCTCAAATATGCGGCAAATATTGTACAAGTTTAATTTAAAATTTAGGTTTTCCTAGTACAAAAATCCCCAAAAATCTTCCTTAATTCAGGCTGAAAAAGATGATTTTTTTAGTGAAAATCAGGAATATTTCTTAAACCCTAAAACAACCGGAAAATAAAATAAAATTACATTGAACTCGGGAAAATCTTAAACCCTAGATTCGGTCAAATTTTCATTTTTTTCAGGGCCTCCCCTTGTAAAACTCCCCAACTCCCAAAAAGGCCTGAAATTCATATAAAACTAGAAAAAATAAAAGGGGTTCATCGATGAACCCCCAAAAACATATTTCATAAAAATCAGACGTAAAAAGTATCATTTTGCTACCGAGTTTCGAAAAAAATTTTGAAGCTTAAAAAAGCATGAAATATTGTACAAGTTCAATTGAAAATTTATGTTTTCTTAACACAAAAAACCCCATAAACCTTCCTTAATTCAGGCTGAAAAAGATGATTCTTTTAGTGAAAATCAGGAATATTTCTTAAACCCTAAAACAACCGGAAAATTAAATAAAATTACATTCAACTCGGGAAAATCTTAAACCCTAGATTCGGTCAAATTTTCAATTTTTTCAGGGCCTCCCATTGTAAAACTCCCCAACTCCCAAAACTCCCAAACTCCCCAATTGCGTTTGGTGTCGATATGCGCCGTAGCTGAATCCCGATAACGCGATATATCGCATATATCAAAAAAAATATGACCAGGGCAAGGGACGACGGGACATGGTCACATGGATCCCGCGAGTTGGTCGAAACGATATTGGAATCCTTACTTCCTTAGTTGGAAACGACCAATTATACAGCATGCGCTTATAAGTGAGTCGAAGATCATTACGACTATGCTAGCATGCTACTGAGTATTGACCATCCGGCATCACAATATAGCCAAACAGTGACACTGTGGTAGCCACAAAGTTGTCGACAATTTGAAATTCAAAAACACGGGGAAGCGCGGAAGTGGAGTCAAGCGTCGCACGACAGCGTCATCGTGACCCCTGATGCGACCATGCTTTAACCTCGGTTATGTCATATTTCTACCCGTGTCGTTGTGACCCTTTCAACTCCTGCTGTGACCCTTGTCCAACTTAGTTGGATATCGATAACTGAAATATCGATATACTGTATCCGCAGTATGTTTTAGGGCAAATATCGGTATCAATATCGATTATCGATATGTAAATTTTCTAAATATCAATCGAAAGTTTTTTTGGGGGTTATTCATATCAATCGATAGTGTTTTGTTGTGTTATTCATATCGACCGATATTTAAAAAATTCAGTAGTTGTGGTATCATATCAGTCGATAGTTTTTAAGCAGTTATTCAAAGTTATCGATGGCAAAAAAAAAAAACACGATACCGCCCCTTGCCTCCAAGCAACCTCCGAGGGCGGACGAGCCCTCTAAGGACCCTCCGAGCACCCTCCAAGCACCCTCAAAGAATCGCCCTCCCGGAGGACCCTCCAAAGACCCTCCAAGGACCCTCCTAGGACCCTCCGTTCACCCCCTGTACACTCATATGTTATCGTAATGTGTAGGCTTGGACGGACCCGACGTGAGAAATAATTATACACCCATGTATCGCATATGTTATGCCATTTTGGAAATCAAGGCCCCCCGCCTCGGAAAAGACCCCCGGTCTTGCGAGGGTGTATTCTGGAGTGGCACGATCCGAATAAATATGCGAAATAACGGCGCACTCGAAAAACCCAGATGAAGGCGGTGAATCGGGCTGCTAGAAAAGCCGAAGCGTACGTGGCCAACCCGGTATGGGAGGTTTCGTTCGATCAGATGACCGTAAACAGCTACGCAGTTTGCTTCGGAGAAATCACGGGCGTGAAGGCCAACGATCTATGCCAATTCCGCGTCAAGCTCAACGGCAAAGAATGGTCGAACCGCCTTGATGCTTGTAACACACTATTCGATGAAAATGACATTATCATATGTCATTTTTGGATTTATATATATTTCATAAAAATCAGGGTTTAGTGATACTTATGCGCGAAATAGGGATACATAAAGGTAACAAGCTAGAAAAATGCAGTATGCGTACAATGAAAACACCGAAATATGCATACATGTATCATTCTTTATTCAAATGTTTACGAGCAGAGTACTTTTCACCCTATACCGTCGAGGCATGACTGATACTATCAGTCAGGGCGGTCGACAAATCCTGCTAATTTATTCAGCATTCTCTTCTGGCTCATCTTCATCTAACTCTTCTTCCTCAGAATCGACAGTGGCTGCTTCCTTCCCCTTCCTCGTCGGTTCACTCTTCGTTTTGGGCTTCGTCTCGGCATCCTGATCGGGCTCGGCGTTGAAATTGGTCAGCCGTTGCTGCGCAGAGCTGACCATGTACTGGTCGTGGTCGAAGCCGATCGCGTTCATACCACACCTCATGGCGGCCATGGACGTCGAGCCGACGCCGCAGCAAGCGTCGAGAATCCAGTTGAGTAGATGGCCGTTCTCATCCACCTTGCCCGGATTGTCACCGAGCATGTGGCACTGGATCGGCTCCATCAACAGTGCTAGGGGTTTCTGATGGTTATTCACGACTTTGCCGTCGCGTTTGTACATCTGGTGCACAACCGGGAAGCCGCGCAAAAGTGGCGTGCGGCTCAGACGTTCACCGTCCCCAAAATCAAAGTTGAACATCCAAGCACTCCGGCTTTTTAGAAGACTCCCCCGCGGCATCGCTCTTTACATGGTACCCCAGGACGCCACATTCAACGTCATTGTAGCGTACGGACTTGTTGGGGTTCATGTGCACGTTCTGCTTGTGCCAGAAGAACCGCGCTCCGCGCGGCCGGAGCAGTAATTGTCAATCACCTCCAGGAAATCGTTTTGTTGGACGAAACCGCAAAAGATAGCGACTGTCCATGCCGGGGCGGTGGTCTTGGCGTTGAAAGACTCCAGGAACGGTTGCACCTCCTCCTTGGTCATCGCGTCGGGAGTCTTCTCCTTGTCAAGGGCGTAATTGCAGTCGATGATCGTCCCCGTGAAGAGCAGTCTCAGGATGTTCAAATCGTCCATGCTGCCCTTGACGATCTTCCAACGAGGGAACATCGGCACGTCCGTCTGATGTGTGGGCTCGTCGCCCTCCAGGCCCGCCTCTCCTGCAACCTTAGTTAGTGCCTATTCTACGAAAGGTGGGTTTACACACCGTAAGGACCCCTTACGGTGGGTTACCAAACCCTAAGTAAAACGATTATTTCAGCCCCTAAACTGACCCCCTGGTCATGTTCATGGTGGCAGGATGACTTTAGACACTCCCAAGAGGCATCCGCGAAGAATTATATCGGATGTATCCGGGTTTGTTAACCTGAAAACCCAAACCCAAACCGGCAAACCAATTATCGCATATAAATCGTGTCATATAGCGTAAAAAACCGTCATACCACCCTCACTTCGCGTGACATTTTGAGGGTCAAGATGGCCTCGAATGAAAATTTTGACAAGACACTGCAGAAAGAGCAACTCGAGAACTTGACAACATAGGTCTCCAAATTTCCAAAGGGCCATCGGGGAAGGCCACATATCTACCAATATACAAAATTATGTGGTAACCCACCGTAAGCATATATGATCGGAACCCGCTACACCCCCCCACTTCGCGAGCGCATTACACACATGGGGCACATCGCATCCATCCATAGTATGTTCCTCAGCTTTCATTCAACTCATAAACTGTCTGAAAATCGATAGGTTTGACACCGTAGACCTCATAACGCCACCACTAGAGGCCGCCGAAAATTCCTCTTACGGCGGGTTAACCCACCGTAAGATTAGTAGAATAGGCATTAGGCTCCGGCCCGTCGGTCCGCGCCTCCCGATAGAGTTTGATGTCGACTTTCACCTCGATCTGTTGCAAGCCTAGGATGTGAGCCGCGCTTGGCGCCTGCGCTTCTTTGAGATTTGCCCGCGCGTTCTCGACGTAATTGAAGATCGCTAGCGGAACTTCCCCAGACCCCCCGGCGCGCTCCCCCCTTCGCGGACTGTAAGCAGCCGATCAACGACTCGATTTTCTCTTGGGAGCTCCAGTAGGGGGTGAACTCCTCCTTGAATTCGTCCCAGGTTTGCAATCCCGCCGCGGACACCAAGTGCTTCTGCACCATGCGTTCCTTCTTGAACTGGCTTATCATATCGCCCCCCTCTTTTAGTGAGATCTCCTTGTCAATAATCAGGCGCAGATACGTGTCCACCTTGTCGAACTCCGCATCCCCCGCCAAGCCGCGCAAGTTAATCCAGAACGTCATACCCATGGATTTGGCATTGTGGAGAAACTGAGCTTCTTCCACCAAAATGCCTGCCCCTCTAGACGAGCCCGCTCCGTCCCCGCCTCCTCGTTGCACCTCGTCTTCCAGCTGTAAGTAAAAAAAAACATTTTTAGCATGTCTCAAAATATAGAAAAGAATGCTTTGGGAGGGAAAACACCGTTTGAAGCTGAAGCAAAAAATAATTTACCTGTCGGTTTGAGGTGGCCTTTTTGCCAGCTTTCTTGGAGGGTCCGCTAGCGGGCGAAGATGAGGCCTTGCGCTTTTTGGTCTTCGAAGCCAAAGGGTTTTTCATGCCCTTCAGGTCAAACCTTCTGTAAGCCTCCATGATGCTAACGCAGAGGTCCCACGTCTGCGGCCGGAAATTGGCAACGGTCCAGTGCATGAAGTAGACGTTGATAAGCGTGCTGCCGAACACAGAATGCTTGGACATCGCTACTTGCTTCACATGCGTCTCCATCGACTGGTTCAAGTGAGACATTACGGGGTACCAATCTGTGACCCGATCGAGGTGAGCGTTGATGTCATCGTCCAGCACCGTCACCGTCAGCTCTACCTCAGGGTCTGCCTCAGGGTTTCCCTCGTGCTCCAACGTCGCCCGCTTCTCGATGTACTGGAATCCCTTGGGATATTTCACGGGATCCGGGATTGCAAATCCATGCTCTGATTCGTATCTCGCCATTTTTTCCACCAGCCCTCCGGCCTGGTACCGCCCAGGTTGATAAGGGGTACCCCCTTCGGTGTCCTCGGGGACGCTGGCGACGAACTCGGAGATCAACGCTTCTCGGTAAACGGTGTACACGA
The DNA here is from genome assembly GCA_001247695.2 of Cymbomonas tetramitiformis. Classification (NCBI taxonomy): domain Eukaryota; kingdom Viridiplantae; phylum Chlorophyta; class Pyramimonadophyceae; order Pyramimonadales; family Pyramimonadaceae; genus Cymbomonas; species Cymbomonas tetramitiformis. The sequence goes on along the minus strand of LGRX02019004.1, from coordinate 9,253 downwards.
CCCCATGCTTTTTCGAAAAGGGTCGAACGGAGCCCTTGCATGAACTGAGTGTTGTCTTTGCCTTTCTGCTTCTGATCGATCTGGTTCTGCATCTCGCCTAATGGCTACTGCCCGGTGGTATGGTACTGTCACAAGTACCAAAATGTATGCTTTATTATGGGCACTAGATGGGGTGTATGAGTCCCATGAAGGTTTTGAAAAATCATTTAGGACCCTTTTGAATTGTTATTGATGCTGAAATGTACTCTCGTGAACTTTAGGTATGTGTATGTGCGGTGTGCTTTTGGGGGGTGTAACGCCATAAAATTAATTAAATTTTCTGGTACTGCCACAAGTACCAAGCGCGCGGTGACTTAAAAGGGCACGCTATGTGGCCACGAGGTGGCATGCATGATGTCAAATTTCATTATTGGGATGTATTCTAAGTGGTCGTCATGCGTTGTGCCATTTGAACGTCTTTAACGCCAGTATTGGGATTCGATAACACCCAAGGGTGTGATAAAATGGCCTCTCAGCATTTTTTGTAGTAATATCGGGAGCGGTTTCGTACTTAAGTTCCATGTGTGGAGTCCAAGTACGGCAACTTCTCATGCATGTAAAGGTCTTGAAAAATCGATATATGGGTTTACTTTTGATGTCATAAACGCTGGTGAGGCGATCCGACGTTATAATATACTTATTTCGTAGCTTCAGTGCCACGACTAGGCTCCAAAATCGACGATAGCCCTCATACTTAAGGAATCTTGCGTTGGACCATTTGGTGGAGATGGGATGTTTAGCATGTCGCAGTTTCAGCGACGGGCAGTATGCCAACTGCCCCATGCGCACATCCATCATTGGCCATGTTATACAGCTTCAATTTGAGCCATCGCTGGGTTGAATAGAATCCCAAGTCTGTTCAAAAAGAAATCCGAAAGTAGCGCCATGATTTCGAAGACAAGTGAGACACCATTGTGTAACACAAAACTCCACCTTGTTGGCAATATGCATCCACCGGGAGGGCTACACGTAACCTATGGACCAATGGGGCATAATACAACTCAGTTTGGGTCGTTAAGGTAATGGTATATCATGGATATCACCATCAGGATGGAGGAGGACATCAAAAAAAATTCTAGCGCTTTGGTACTTGTGATAGTACCAGATACGATTCTGGTACTATGACTAGTACCACTGGGCAGTAGCCACTAAGAACCGAGTCATGTCAGGCGTGAGACCGATGTAGATCTTGCTCTCGAAGTGCCAGAAAGCTACCTCCAACGGGACCTCCTCGTGACACTCGTCGGTGGCTTGATAACAGTGCTGGTGCCCAAAAACCTTGCCTCTGTATTCTCCCTTCAGAGCTTTTTTCAGGGAGAATTCGGCACGGGTTTTGACATCGTCGATCGCAACGAGACCCGCATTGAAAGGGGCCCACGGGTTCTCCTTCCTGCCGGACTTGATCTCGTTCACCCAGCCCCTCTCTCGATCCCGGCAGGCCTCGTACCCCTTCGCGTGGTACATGCATTCGATGGGGAGACGAAACACACTCCCTTGCTCCGCCGCCTCGTCTTTCGACATCGGATTCGGCCACCGGTGCTCCGTCTCGATTTTCTTGCACAGCTCAGCTTTCTCCGCATAGTCTAACTTTGCTGCATGCTCCACTTTCAGCTTAGCGTGCCACCGATGTGCGGCCTCCTCGGCTGCCTTCCTTGCCTCAGATGGGGTGGCCACTTGAGACATATCCACATTAGCGCCCGCTCCAGTATACACTCTGGAGCCACCAGGTCCTTGAAGGGCGCGTTGGGCAGCAAGCTCCACTGCCGTTCTCCTGGCAGCCTGGGACAAGACGAAACTGTTCATTAGCTAATGAACGCCTTCCAACCCGATAAGGGCTAAAGGCGCGCGTTTCGAGGCGGAAAGCGTTCATTAGCTAATGAACGCCTTCCGCCCCGGTTCAGAATCAAGGCGCGCGTTTCGAGGCGGAAAGCGTTCATTAGCTAATGAACGCCTTCCGCCCCGGTTCAGGCTCAAGGCGCGAAAGGGACGTACCGTAGCCTGTAAAACAGGCATTTCGCCACTACTGCCAAGGTCATCCATCACTGGCTCTGGCCTCTTGTTTTGTCAGAGAGGAGCTGTAATCGACGCTTTCCACGCCGCGTTTACATAGCTCGCTATAGAGAATTCTTTGCTTTTTCCATCTTCTTCTGCCCTCTTTTTGAAACTATGATAAGCCGCAAGCCGATTTGTGTGTTTCGGAAGGCTCAGGGCTTCCTCAAAATTTGCGCTGTCCAGTTCGATTATAGTCAGCTTGTTGTTCCTAAGAATGACGAAATACAAAATTGGAGTCTGGCCTTCAATTATACTATACGATACGCGTTTTTCCGATTGAAGGGTACCGTCTGGATTTACAGTCGTAGGGGTGTTTTGGGGAAAATTGAAAAACATTTCTTCAGCCTCCTCTTGCGGGTCATCTGAGTGGATTATCAATTGCAAGGTGTCTGCAGGACTGTCGGTTTGAAGCGTGCTTACAATGCTCCAGCTCTTGCGGAGATATTGGCGGAGAACATAACTACCCCTCAGTGCTTGAAATGTTTCTGCTGTCGCCATACTGAAATGAGAGAAATTGACTGTCAACTGTGAAAGGGGTGTGTGTGAAGGAACTTTCAAAAAGTGATGTAACTTTAGCAAAATATTGTAAGTCATTTCTGTCGGCTAAAAATGACATGTCAAATATCGATGCCAATTTTTGTCAGAAATGACATTTGCTGTCGCTTCCTGATTCGGTCTGTTCAGATCAAGGATATGATTTGAAGATATCCCGGTGTCATTTGCGCTGAAATCGAGACTCGATCGATCCAAAAAGATAGAAATTCTCTGTTGACTCGCAAGTCCATATCATTTTCAGAACGTAATAAACGGCTTCATAAGCTAATGACGGCTAATTTTGACGGAAATATGTTTTCTATTCCTTTTGATGAGGGTTGGGAGATTATCTGCAAACCGTGCCCGGAAATAATAATTGAAGATTCTATGGAAATAGGGGCTGACTTCTTTGATCAGGAGCCAATTCCAAGCATAGCCCCGAGCGCAAATACGCAAATGGTTCTTTGGAACGCGCCTTTGACGTCTAGATCGGAAGTTAGCTCTAATTCTTCACGCGTTTCTGGGACACGCGCTTTGCGCGAAATCGACTTAAATGAGATAAAAAGCAGACTTGATACAGAATTTTCAGAGACGAGTTTAGACTTGCTTAATGAAGACACTCTTCGGTGTTTGAACGGTGAAGTAAACAAGCAGATTGTTGTGCGCAAACCGTACGAATCCGACATACGCAAGAAGAAATATGAAGGCGTAATTAGTATCAAGCAGCGACGTTTGCAGGCTGACAGTATATCAATGGCAGAAACCATTAAGTGCAATTGCAAGTCGCACTGTTGTCTATCTTTCTCATCGGCAGATATTAAGTCTTTTCGCGAAACCATTTTCAGCATGTCGCAAAAAGATATCGTGAAGGACTTGCTAAAAAACAGCTTTCGATCGGAAGATAAATTCGACTTCAAATACTTTGTGGCCAAGAAGCAGGTATGTTTATTTTTGAACTCGTTCATTAGCTAATGAACGGTCTCTGGCCAAGGCGCGACTCACACATAGACACTTTGACTGCGGGAACCGTTCATTAGCTAATGAACGGCCTCTGGCCAAAGCGCGACTCACACATAGACACTTTGGCTGCGGGAACCGTTCATTAGCTAATGAACGGCCTCTGGCCAAAGCGAATTTTTTCTTGGACCTTGTGATAGATTGTGTAATATTGTCCATCACAGGAATGTGGAATATTGTGTGATAAATTTCTAAATTCACAATCTGTACACATTCACGACATTGGTCGAGTTGGTACGGCGCTAGGCTATGAACCTCGCACTCGTGGGTTCGATTCCCACTGAGGGTCTAGGTTGCGCAGATTTAAGGCGTGGTTGGAGAGTGCTGACGAGCATGCGACGGCCGTCCCGCCTGCAGACGTGCAGTGTTGGGGGTGTCTCCTAAGCGTCTTAGATCCAGCCAACCTATAAAAAGCCTTATGCGTTTCCTTGGATAATTTGTTAATAATTTTTGAGTGACGGTGTCTTTTGTTTTGTAACAGGTGTGCTTTAAGTTCTACTATATGGCTTACGGCATCAGCTACGGGTATCTTCACGACTGTCGGACACGCGTGCTCGAGGGCCGACACACGTTTGTTCATGGATTGACGTACGAGGAGGACAACCGCAAGATTTCCCTGAAACGCGAGTCGGTCGTTGCATGGCTCAAGAAATACGCTGACGAATACGGACAACCCCAACCTGACAAAGCCGAGAAGCACCTTTCGGATGGATTGACCATCGAAGAGCTGTGGGACGAGTACATCGAGGGCTTGCGTGAGGATGAGGAGAGCAAGAAGCTCTCTCTCTCAGTTACTGGTACAAAATATTTGAAGAAGATTGCAGCAAGTGGCTCAAGATTCCATCGGTGAACCGATTTTCTCACTGCGATGTTTGCGCGTCCTTCAAGTTATTGAAGGAAATCTCAAAAAGGTGAATATTCATGAATAGCTTTGTGATGTGTTTATATGCTTATGTAATTTGTTCACTGACCCGAATTTGTGTATCATGCACAGCGCAATACAACGGGCCTCTCAACAAACATCATGCAATCGCACGAGCGGAGCGCCAGAAGTTCTACAAACATGGTCGTAAAGCGAATATGACCAAGAGCATTGCCATGAACAAAACTTGGCATAAGTATGCCTCGGTGATCATCGATGGCATGACGCAGTGGACAACCCGACTGCCACACTTTCGACGTATCCCTAAACATCTGGACTCTAAGGACTTCCTTGACGTGCACAACATGGGGAGCATGATCGAGAACGTGGGCCGCTTCATGGATTTCAACTACGCCAACTTCAAGGACGATGCGAACTTCCTTGTCAACGTTTTGCACCGGGATATCCTCCGCATTCAAGAGCATCGACGCAACGGGGACGGGGGAAATTCATACCCGATGCCGGAAGTATTGTATGTACAGCCTGACAATGTGAGCACCAACAAGAGCAAGTTGATGTTGGCATACGCAGCTTGGCTGGTTCACACGGACGTCTTTCGCAAGGTGAAACTCAACTTTCTGTTGGTGGGACATACGCACGAGAACATTGACCAGATGTTTTCTCGCTTCTCCGTGCGTCTACGACGCAAGCAAGCTTGGACGCTCGACGAGATGATAGAGGTCGCACAAGAATGCTTTACGGATGGTGTAATATGCGAGCACACCGAGAAGATCTTCGACTTGAGCTCTTGGTTTGATGGTCACGTCTTCGATTGCCACAATATTTTGGCACAGCAGGCTTTCAAGTTCAAGAAGAACGAGCACGGCGAAGTGGGCATGCAGTACAAACAGTATTCCATATCACCAAAATGGTTACCCGAGACTCCATTGCCAAAGCTTGTTTCTACACCCCCTGTCGCGGGGCCTGGATACATCAAGCCGATTCCTTTTACCGAAGAAGGCATCGAAAAGCTTGAGCATACCTTACAAGCGTTGAAGGACATTTTGGGCACAAAGCTCACGGACGTGCACGAAAAGTTTTGGCGCGAGGATGTCATCGAGAAACAGCGCCACCTAACTGCTGCTGGAGAATGTCAAGCGCCCGCGATACCCTTCCAGCATCCCGAGAAAATCGCCATCGAGCGCAATGCCACCTTGGTTCGACTGATAGAGGCGCCCGCGTAGGCGATAGAAGCTGCCGGGGCTGCCGCCGTCCCCGCTATACCGGTGCGCATCCAACGCCGAATAGATCGAGCGCCGATAGAAGTGTACAACGGTAAACGGAAACACCAAGGTCGAGCCCAAAAGCGAGCAGAGCAGTACGTGGACAACGCCCAGTGGGAGGTCACCTACGGTCAGATGGCAGTCGGTTTTGCAGTGGCTCTCGTGGTGGAATCTGAAAACGACAAGTTCGCTTTCCGCGTACAACTGAAGCGAAGCGAATGGTCGGATCCGTTGTACTTGGTGAAGGTGGAGGCGCGCTATCCGTCAACTCAACAGCTGCTATATCGCTATTTCCAACCCAAAAAGCACACCGACACCAAGAAGAAGCACCTCGGCAAGCAGCTTGCGAGTCACCCAGGAGCTTTCGCAGCGCCACCGGGGCACCGACCGTCTACCGAGACTTTCGATAAGAATGAAATAGTGCTGGCATGGAATGTGGATGCGAATGACCCCGAACGGAGTATACCGAACGAGCAATACGCGCAGATAGTCGTCGCTTTGCTTGCACAACAATCCAAACGCACGCGCAAGGACCTAGGTGACTTGAATGAATCGGATGATTCCGATGAAGACGAAGCTTTTGATAATTGCGTAGCGGTAGCGGTAGCACCTGAAGTGGACGCGTAAAGCAAGACGGAAAAAAAACATGTAAATAATATGTGTATAACGTGTATATAGATTCTGAGTCAAAAGTTCTTTGTGTTTTCACTCCTCCTAGATTTCGAAAAAGTGCATTTGACCTCAATTTTGTACCATTAAAACCATTAAAACCTTATGCGTTTCCTTGGATAATTTGTTAATAATTTTTGAGTGACGGTGTCTTTTGTTTTGTAACAGGTGTGCTTTAAGTTCTACTATATGGCTTATGGCATCAGCTACGGGTATCTTCACGACTGTCGGACACGCGTGCTCGAGGGCCGACACACGTTTGTTCATGGATTGACGTACGAGGAGGACAACCGCAAGATTTCCCTGAAACACGAGTCGGTCGTTGCATGGCTCAAGAAATACGCTGACGAATACGGACAACCCCAACCTGACAAAGCCGAGAAGCACCTTTCGGATGGATTGACCATCGAAGAGCTGTGGGACGAGTACATCGAGGGCTTGCAAGAGAATGAGGAGAGCAAAAAATGCTCTCTCAGTTACTTCTACAAAATATTTGACGAAGATTGCAGCAAGTGGCTCAAGATTCCATCGGTGAACCGATTTTCTCAGTGCGATGTTTGCGCGTCCTTCAAGTTGTTGAAGGAAGGCCTAACTAAATCTCAAAAAGGTAAATATTCTTGAATAGCTTTGTGATGTGTGTATATGCTCATGTAATTTGTTCACTGACCCGAATTTGTGTATCTTGCACAGCGCAATACAACGGGCCTCTCAACAAACATCATGCAATCGCACGAGCGGAGCGCCAGACGTTCTACAAACATGGTCGTAAAGCGAATATGACCAAGAGCATTGCCATGAACAAAACTTGGCATAAGTATGCCTCGGTGATCATCGATGGCATGACGCAGTGGGCCACCCGACTGCCACACTTTCGACGTATCCCTAAACATCTGGACTCTAAGGACTTCCTTGACGTGCACAACATGGGGAGCATGATCGAGAACGTGGGCCGCTTCATGGATTTCAACTACGCCAACTTCAAGGACGATGTGAACTTCCTTGTCAACGTTTTGCACCGGGATATCCTCCGCATTCAAGAGCATCGACGCAACGGGGACGGGGAAAATTCATACCCGATGCCGGAAGTATTGTATGTACAGCTTGACAATGTGAGCACCAACAAGAGCAAGTTGATGTTGGCATACGCAGCTTGGCTGGTTCACACGGACGTCTTTCGCAAGGTGAAACTCAACTTTCTGTTGGTGGGACATACGCACGAGAACATTGACCAGATGTTTTCACGCTTCTCCGTGCGTCCACGACGCAAGCAAGCTTGGACGCTCGACGAGATGATAGAGGTCGCACAAGAATGCTTTACGGATGGTGTAACGTGCGAGCACACCGAGAAGATCTTCGACTTCAGCTCTTGGTTTGATGGTCACGTCATCGATTGCCACAATATTTTGGCACAGCAGGCTTTCAAGTTCAAGAAGAACGAGCACGGCGAAGTGGGCATGCAGTACAAACAGTATTCCATTTCACCCAAATGGTTACCCGAGACTCCATTGCCAAAGCTTGTTTCTGCACCCCCTGTCGCGGGGCCTGGATACATCAAGCCGATTCCTTTTACCGAAGAAGGCATCGAAAAGCTTGAGCATACCTTACAAGCGTTGAAGGACATTTTGGGCACAAAGCTCACGGACGTGCACGAAAAGTTTTGGCGCGAGGATGTCATCGAGAAACAGCGCCACCTAACTGCTGCTGGAGAATGTCAAGCGCCCGCGATACCCTTCCAGCATCCCGAGAAAATCGCCATCGAGCGCAATGCCACCTTGGTTCGACTGATAGAGGCGCCCGCGTTGGCGATAGAAGCTGCCGGGGCTGCCGCCGTCCCCGCTGTACCGGTGCGCATCCAACGCCGAATTGATCGAGCGCCGATAGAAGTGTACAGCGGTAAACGGAAACACCAAGGTCGAGCCCAAAAGCGAGCAGAGCAGTACGTGGACAACGCCCAGTGGAAGGTCACCTACGGCCAGATGACAGTCGGCAGCTTTGCAGTGGCTCTCGCGGTGGAATCTGAAAACGACAAGTTCGCTTTCCGCGTACAACTGAGGCGAAGCGAATGGTCGGATCCGTTGTACTTGGTGAAGGTGCGGAGGCGCGCTATCCGTCAACTCAACAGCTGCTATATCGCTATTTCCAACCCAAAAAGCACACCGACACCAAGAAGAAGCACCTCGGCAAGCAGCTTGCGAGTCACCCAGGAGCTTTCGCAGCGCCACCGGGGCACCGACCGTCTACCGAGACTTTCGATAAGAATGAAATAGTGCTGGCATGGAATGTGGATGCGAATGACCCCGAACGGAGTATACCGAACGAGCAATACGCGCAGATAGTCGTCGCTTTGCTTGCACAACAAACGCACGCGCAAGGACCTAGGTGACTTGAATGAATCGGATGATTCCGATGAAGACGAAGCTTTTGATAATTGCGTAGCGGTAGCGGTAGCACCTGAAGTGGACGCGTAAAGCAAGACGGAAAAAAACATGTAAATAATATGTGTATAACGTGTATATAGATTCTGAGTCAAAAGTTCTTTGTGTTTTCACTCCTCCTAGATTTCGAAAAAGTGCATTTGACCTCAATTTTGTACCATTAAAACCATTAAAACCTTATGCGTTTCCTTGGATAATTTGTTAATAATTTTTGAGTGACGGTGTCTTTTGTTTTGTAACAGGTGTGCTTTAAGTTCTACTATATGGCTTACGGCATCAGCTACGGGTATCTTCACGACTGTCGGATACGCATGCTCAAGGGCCGACACACGTTTCTTCATGGATTGACGTACGAGGAGGAT
>LGRX02019003.1:0-15295 GCA_001247695.2 Cymbomonas tetramitiformis | reverse complement strand
CGTTTCCAACGTCAACGCAAATTGAGAGCTAGACAACAAAAAAACAACAATGACAATGCACAATTTCCTCTTTCGAGGATTCGCTCGGCATCTTGTGATGAAGATGCACCACCAGCCTTCCTGTGGATGAGGATGGCCCACAAGGTTCCTGTGGTAAAGGATTGCCAACTACCAAATATCCAACACAAAAATAAACCAGACTCAAATGATGGTGACATGTACTTTGACTGTAACGCATTCTTACATGACAATTGTATTAGACTTGATACTTTGAATGATACATTATTTGACTGTGTGTCATCATGGTATCCTTATGATATAGAAATACCATTACAAGATCTAGATGACATGTTAGGCGGTGGATATGATGGAGACCATTCAGACAGCGAAAAACACGTTATTGACCCATCCTCACATAAGAGAAGAGTATCTGCCACTTTGTTAGGCGGTGGTTGTGAAGAACTGTCACATAGCGATAAACATGCTAGTATTGACAGATCCTCACATGAAGAAACACTATCTCACCATCCAGCTGCAGAACCAGACAGGCAAGAAGCACAAAACAAGAGAGTGAGGCAATCACCTGAAGAGATAAAGGCAAAAGCTGCCAAAAGAAATAAAGATTGGAGAGCTAGAAAAAAATTAGCATCAGAACACGCCAAGAACATGTGTATGACAGAAGAAGTGTCATGCGTACCCTCTAGGCAAGATGTGCAAGACGTGTTAGCATCAGCATCTCAACAGGAACTTGCGTCACAAACTGATACCTACCCTACCAATACAGAGGCACAAAACAAGAGAGTGAGGCATTCACCCGAAGAGATAAAGGCAAAAGCTGCCAGAAGAAGTAAGGATTGGAGAGCTACAAAAAAATTAGCATCAGAACACGCCAAGAACATGTGTATGGCAGAAGAAGTGTCATGCGTACCTTCTAGGCAAGATGTGCAAGATGTGTTAGCATCTCAACAGGAACTTGCGTCACAAACTGATCCCTACCCTACCAATACAGAGGCACATAACAAGAGAGTGAGGCATTCACCTGAAGAGATAAAGGCAAAAGCTGCCAAAAGAAGTAAAAATTATAGAGCTAGGAAAAAATTAGCATCAGAACACGCCAAGAACATGTGTATGGCAGAAGAAATGTCATGCGTACCCTCTAGGCAAGATGTGCAAGATGTGTTAGCACCTCAACAGGAACTTGCATCACCAACTGATACTTACCTTACCAATACGGAAGCACAAAACAAGAAAGTGAGGCAATCACCTGAAGAGATAAATGCAAAAGCTGTCAAAAGACAGAATGATTGTAGAGCTAGGAAAAAATTAGCATCAGAGGTGTTTGACAACAAAAAGTCAGTTGAAAATATGGACGCAAAAGCTTACTTTGATGAGTATTCTAAAGCAACCACATTTTGCACCTGTTGTGTATGTCTACATGAAGGAGGGTTAGATGAGATGCAATGCACACGTAAGGATGCAGAAACAAGGAGTAATTTAGAACAATCTATATCCCAATTTGTCAAGAAATTCACTGATTTGACATCAAATGAAGATGGCATATACACAACAGCTTATCAAAATGCTTTTGATGATAGCGGCTTCTTGAAGTTGGGATCTCACGTATGTAAAAAGTGTTATAAACAAATGAAATCAGGCCCAATGATTGAGACCGATATTTGTTCATTTGTAGATGATGGCACAAGATGTGATTCACCCAACACCACTAAAAAACGTAAACAACTGCCTAGGTTTGATTCTGATATCGATGACGATGAGGATATAGATTCTAATTCAAATGAGGATGAGGAACCTAAGGCACCAAAGAACACACAGAATGGCAATGGTAATGGCGATGACAACTTTATTCCAAAGGAGGCAGCCTTAAATTTCTTGTGGCCTGGGTTTATTCCCGATGAACTTTTAAATCTAAATGTGGTTGAAGTCTCCATGATAGCGTTATTCAATCCAATATTAAATATAACCACTTTGCCTTCTTATGGTTGTAGGGGGTCTAAAAGTGGATCAAGATATACTGTAGTAAATGACGTCGCTAAAATTGCTGAAAAGTTGCCTCGTATGCCTGAAATTGACTCAACTTGTATTTTACGACATCCTAAGAGTAAGAATAATAAAGATCACATTTTCAGGCCCAATCGTGTGAAAACAGCACTGCAATGGCTAACAATAAATAATCATCTATATAAAACAGCAATTGAAAAGGGAGAATTGACAATCGATTTCAGTGATTTATGCAATGAAGAATCATCACAAGTACCACAATTTGAAATGGACGATGAAGAAGATCATGCTGTAAGCGAAGCTTATAAAGAGAATAAACCTGACGATAATGTTGAGGGTGTATCAGAAATACATATTCCTGATCCAGATGGTGAAATAACTGAAATTCTACTGCAAACGAGCACAAATCCGTTAACCGAATTAAACCATCTCGCAGAGGTTGCAACTAAAAAACCAACCCCTGTTATGACTAGAGATTCCACTTTCAAGTTTGCCCATCCGCACAATGACAGCTTTTTTTACGAAAAATGTTTCCCTAATTTGTTTCCATATGGCGTGGGTGGCCCAAGTGACATGCATGGTCTTGATAATAATGACTTCATTAAGGTCACCTTAGAACGAGGTGGTGATAGACGATTTCAAAAATGTGCAACCTATATTTTTTGTTTCTACACATATATAATGCGCAGGAAAATAGGAGGTGTGAGTACTGTTGCTGCCAAAGAACACCTAGACGAACATGAACCTGACACCGCAGATGACACCGATCCACTTACATCCGATAAAGTAACTGTTGAACAAGTAATCGGGGCATTAGATATGTTGAAGAATAAAGCTGCTTCAACCTTATCCACGCCAACTAAAACAAAATTGCAGCAACAAATTGAAATGGTTCTCGCTCGACTTGTACCATATGGTCGCAGCTTGCCAGGAACCCCTGTTTATATCAAACACGAAAGACGCAAGTTGTTATCCATGGTTAGTAGCAAACTCATGCAAATGGGTAGCTCTTTACGATACTTTTTAACTTTTGCGCCAGCGGACAGACATCATAATCGATTGTATTCCACAATTTCTCGAGATCAATCACAAATTCCAGTCCCTGAACAATATGACACACTTGGAAATGAAATACCCCAAGCAGAAAGGATAAATTTACTCAGAGATCATCCAGCCTTGGCATGTCGGTTGTTTTATAAAAAACAAGAATGTATATGGGAAAGATTAATTGCCCATTCTAAATCTAAACCATTCGGACAAACTGTTGTCGACTGGTGGAGAAGAATAGAATTTCAAATGCGAGGGTCGCCACACTGTCATAGCTTGTTATGGATTTCAAACCTAATTGACAAAATCTATAAAACAAATTTGTCATCGAAAGACCCTGAAAAACAAGAGGAAGTGTTACGTTGTGTTGAAAAAGTAATCACATGCAATTTAATGGACAGAAATGACGCCGATGATGTCTTTACAATGAATGACGGAATCATTGATGATGACAAAATGCAAGAAAAGCATGCATCATGGTTGCCAGCCCGAAGTTATTTTAAAGAACAAGATCACCCTTGTAAGTCTGAATTCAATTTATATATGAATGGCATACCACTAGACTTTACACCACCCTCAACTCACAAAAACACACCACGCTCCTCAGATCAGGCCAATCATCCTACCTCAAAAACAAATTTCAATGCTGATGCACAATCTGACCCACCTCCGCATGTAGACCACGCTTCCTCACTTCATTTACCTTTAAAAGCAGAACCCCAATGTGTGCCCATAAATGTTTCAGAAAATTTACTAAATGGCCCCCTACCGAGCGACACCATACCAGACACACATGATGACACTACCATCCAACAAAGCATTCCTACACAAACAACATCTCCTCCAAAAATTACTTCCACATATGAAACTGCGAAAACTGGTATCGGTCAGAAATTGGTACAAATATGGTATCGCCGGTTACAAATTGCTAATCAAATGCATAGATGCACTCAAACTTGCTTTAAATATAGCACAAGGTCTTTTAACAAAGTTTGTCGTTTTGGATTTTCATCCTTGGGTTGGATATGTCGCAAAACAAACCCTCATTCTGCCACAATTGTGGAAGAAAAGGATGGGAGAGGTAGAAAGCGTGTGCATGTACACCCACCCCGAAATAATCTTTGGTTGAATAATTGCATTATCAATCCACTACTAGCGATTGCTGCTGGCGGCAACATGGATATAAAATATATTGATAACGATGTCGGTGCTGCAGAATATTGTGCATCTTACTGTTCTAAAGCAGAGGCACCAGATTCAGTTGTACTTCGTAACCTTGTTACCAAAAAGGTAGCCACCTTGATCATTAGAAGCAATAATATCACAGACAAACAACGGTTATCTACCGTTGCAAATGCTCTTGTTGAATCTACCCAAGTAGGTGCGATGCAAGCTTGTTGGACACTACTCCGTCTTCCTTTTGTACAATGTTCCAGAGGAGTCCTTAGTATTAACACAGCTAAACAACATCAAATCCCATCATCAGTCATCACGGATGAAACTAAACTAAGTGAAATGCACAAACAAGAGTCTGCGATTGATATGTCCCCTTCTACACAAAAAGGAAGGCGACAAGCTTACACCAAATTTGTTAAACAACAAAATACAGTCGGTGGTTGCAAAATTACATTTCACCAATTGTTGACGTACTTCTCATTTCGAGAATATAATCCCAAAAAGTATCCAAGTGATAATCATATGAAAGAAAATCCTCTCTTAATAAATATGTCAGGTGAAGGTATTCCATCAGAATTGGAGAAGTTTAGAGTATCAAACGTAGTGTTCACTCCTTATAATAAGCCTAAGGTTATTTCATTATGTCCATACTATCCAGCTGACTTGACAAATGAAGAGTCTTGTTACAGCACGTTGCTTTTGCATTCAATTTGGCCTAATGGTGAAGAGGAAAAAATGCTCGGAGTATCAACAACTGCCATTGAACAACTAGATAAACTAATAAAAAATAAAATGCTACCAGCCTACGTCTTATCAACTCTAGAAACGATAAAAGCAAGTGAGGATATTTTAAAACAAACTGGAACCCCGACACATGACATGTCAAATGATACTTGTGAAAATGATTATCAGCCTGAGTGTTCCTCAAAACACGAATTTGCTGACACCCCACAACAACAATACAGTTTTGAAAACAACCTCGGTAACATATTTACTGACATTTCAATTAACCAAAAAGCTTACCTTGCTAATTTTGTTGCCAACAATTTAAAGGCTCATTTGAATTCGTTACAAAACGATAATCGAGCGACAACCGATGAAGAGCTTGAACTGATACGAGCTGGTACAAGGGTGCCATTATCAAATGAAGAAGATGAAGAAAGTGCAATTGACCAACTGATCACTGGTATGACTGACATGCAAAAATGTGCATATGACAAAGTGACATCCCACTTGACCGGTGAAAATCCCAATCAACTTAGAATGTTCATATCAGGTGAAGGTGGAACAGGAAAAAGTTTCCTAATAAAAACCATTAAAAAGAAAGCACAACTAATATATGGCAAAACAAGCGGTTTACATGGAAACACTTTAGTTGTAGCTCCTACAGGCAATGCAGCCTTTAATATATTTGGGTATACATGGCAAAGCGCATTTCAAAAAACACCTACGGATGGCAATATAACTGCTCCTTTATCGCAAAACAAAGCAGATAGTTTGTCGCGTAAATTAAAGGATTGCAAACTATTGATAATTGATGAAATATCCATGATTGGTTTAGCCGAATTATATGATATACATAAACGTATGTGTGCTGTAAAATCATCACCGGACAATAGCACCGATAAACAATTACCTTTTGGTGGAATTCATGTAATCATTTTGGGTGATCTTTATCAATTACCGGCATTTGGTACAGCTGTGTATCAAAATCCAACATTAAGAACAAACAACCCAGAGTATTATAGTGCATGTGTGCAAGGCAAAAAAATTTGGAATTCCATTACATCATACATTGAGCTTACTGAAAATGTTAGACATCAGTCAAAAAAAGGAAGTCCATTGCCATTTTTAGCAGAGTTTTGTAAGGCGGCTCGAGTAGGACTTCCTTCACTAGATCAATTTGCAAAATTGTGGAAACATTGTTTGTGTGGAAGTGTAAGTGAAGCTCAAAAAAAAGCTCCTCAAGATGCAATGTGGGTTGCTGCGTCGCATGATAAGGTTAATGAAATCAACAAAATTTGTTTTGAAAATTTAGTGAAATCGGGAAACACACACTTTAGGATACATGCGCGGCATTACTCGTCAAATGGTGATGTAGTAACTGAAGAACAACAATATGAGTTGTCCAAAATTTCTAAAAGCACGTCTAAAGGTTTGCCAGACCATAATGATGTACAAGATGTGCATCTTGATTTAGCCATCGGAAGTAGAGTGATGAGTACAAGCAATTCAGGAACACAACTAGGACTGTACAACGGCGCCCAAGGCACTGTAGTTGGTTTTGGTTTCTCAGGAAAACCATATGAAAAAAATATGCCATCAGTAACAGATGCTATCAAGGATAACTACGAAATCCCAATTGTGTTTGTACAAATGGATGGCGGAGATGGATGGGGTTATCAAGGAGAGTCAGTCAGTTTAACAATCCCCAGAATTGTGCCATTTGTCGCTGAGGCAAGTCGGTCAAAGCTATCAAAAAAGTATGTACGTAAACAACTAAAGTTGAAGACAGCTCATTGTATAACCATACACAAAAGCCAAGGATTAACTGCAAAACACGGATTAGTCGTGTGTCCCACTGAGAATGAGAAACAATGCTTTGCCCCAGGTTTGGAATATGTCGCAATATCACGGGCACAATCCATTGAGAATGTGTTTTTGATAAGCCCCTTACTTAACTTTCATTTCGCCTCAAATCGGCACGCTTCTATGAGAAAATCAATTCAACTAGAGTATGAGAGATTAGCTTGTCTAAAAGACAAACACGTTGATGTTTACATTGATACACCAATGGTGTTTGTCACCACGGAATCTATATCTGTAGATCCTAAAAAACCTTCCAAGGTATCTCCCAAAATTCCACTTAAACAACACACTGCTGTATCAAATACTAGTGTATCACTTAGTGGAATTCCAAACCTTGGAAACACATGCTACTTTTCTGCAGTGATGCACATATTGACAAAAGTTCCTGGTTACTTAAATCAATTTGCATCCACCACTCAAACAAGTGACACCATTCGTAAACTAATTTTGTCTTTTCATTCCTTGTCAACTCAAATATCAACAGGCGTTTCTGCTCAACCTGAATCATGTTTATTTAATATTCGACGACTAATTCCACAATACAACAACTCATCTCAACATGATGCAGGAGAATTCTTGGTAAAACTACTCAATTTACTTCATCCTAGCTTACCAAAAACATCATTTCAAGGAACGTACAAATATACACAAAGGTGTACAAATCATCCTTGTACCGGGCATGTACATAATTCAATTCAAGATACAAATTTCATTTTAAATGTACCTACATCTAAGCCTAATATATCCTTGAAAGCTTGTATTAATCATGCTCTAGGTTGTACCAACATTCTTTGGCAATGCCCAGTGTGCAACATAAACAGTAATAATAACATGCAACTTAAAACTATTGAACAACTGCCAAAAACTTTAGTCATATTGATTGCGAAATATGATAACCATGGTAAAAAATTGCCTATACACATCTCAATTACACAAACATTGACCTCAAAAGACCTCAAAGTTACATCACAAGATGTAACCTATAAATTAATAGGAGTGGTCAAGCATTTCGGTAACAATGTTTCTTCTGGACACTATACAACTTGTATTGTCCAGCAAAATGGAGGTTGGTTACAATGTGACGATCACAATGTGTCTCACATTACACCATCAAGTTTGGCAAAAGACGCATACATCTTAGTGTATACTAAAACACCTATTGCTGTAGAAAATATAGATACAAATGGTAATCCTGCAGAAATGTCGTCTACTACATCGATTAACCCTGTAAATACTTTATTACCAGTCAATACATCAATGGTGCACATTCCTTGGGAGGCCAACTCCTGCTTCATTGATCCATGCATCGAATGGTTATATCATCTATGTACCAAATACATATTTTCGTCAACCGATCCCACCCTTACTCAATTAGTGTATGATAGTTTATGGGCTCGATATCGAGGAATTGCCAAAGATATTTCTTCTTCTAGGAATAAATTACGACATCATGTCACCTTGCATGAAGCTGGTGCTAATGGATCCTTTGGGTCATTACATGCCACCCTTAGAACAATTTATTCAAAATCTTCTGACATTGTAGCCCTACATATCCAGCAGCATTACAAATGCACCGCTTGCAATGTTGAAAAAACTAAGGTTAAATTTGCTTGTCCCTGGAGTCCACATTCATGGTGTTCAAATATCTTATACACGTACCGTCATTTATTCAAATGTGATCACGTAGATCCTTTCAAGTTGATCGAATTGGACACTAAACTTCCCCGTGTTTTCACATGTTCACATTGTGTATCCCTTGTCAGTGAAACCCTTACAGACACTTTAGCGATTACTGATGTCGCAGACAATTTGTCCAATACCGAACACGTTTACCAACAGATAAATTCCCCTCCAACTTCTATCATCATTAATGTTGCAACCATCAGAAGCAACACTCCAGATGTCAACATCATCCCATCTGCAACTGAAAATATATTGAATCTGGCCGATGGTTATACACATAAATATGATTTGACAGGAGTTGCTCATTATACTGGATCTCATTTCTACATTTCTGTAAAGCATGATCATTCATGGGTGCTTGTAGACAATTATAACCATCAAACATTTAGAGAAATTCCTTTTCCAATGGATCCAGACCCGAGCCAACTTTTCTATATGTACACTTTATCCTCATTGTAGTTCGCACTACATTTTCAACCAAAAAACCTTGAAATCAACAATTAATTGCAAAGTTTAACGACCACGGTCATGAATACATTGTTCATTGACATTATTGACATTATACATTGTTGGCCCATCAAGCCTGTTTTTGGATAGGGCTTAAGCACCTGTCCAAAGGCCCACCAGCGTTCCTGTGGATGAGGAGGCCCACACGTCTTCCTGTGGTAAAGGGTGACCAACAAGCCAGTCTTGGAGATAAAGATGGCCCACTAACTATCCTGTGGATGAGGATAAGCCACTATGTGGATGAGGATTGTCCACCCACTTTGTGTGGTGGACCCCCACCATTTTATACATTGTTGGCCCATCAAGCCTGTTTTTGGATAGGGCTTAAGCACCTGTCCAAAGGCCCACCAGCGTTCTGTGGATGAGGAGGCCCACACGTCTTCCTGTGGTAAAGGGTGACCAACAAGCCAGTCTTGGAGATAAAGATGGCCCACTAACTATCCTGTGGATGAGGATAAGCCACTATGTGGATGAGGATTGTCCACCCACTTTGTGTGGTGGACCCCCACCATTTTATACATTGTTGGCCCATCAAGCCTGTTTTTGGATAGGGCTTAAGCACCTGTCCAAAGGCCCACCAGCGTTCCTGTGGATGAGGAGGCCCACACGTCTTCCTGTGGTAAAGGGTGACCAACAAGCCAGTCTTGGAGATAAAGATGGCCCGCTAATTATCCTGTGGATGAGGATAAGCCACTATGTGGATGAGGATTGTCCACCCACTTTGTGTGGTGGACCCCCACCATTTTATACATTGTTGGCCCATCAAGCCTGTTTTTGGATAGGGCTTAAGCACCTGTCCAAAGGCCCACCAGCGTTCCTGTGGATGAGGAGGCCCACACGTCTTCCTGTGGTAAAGGGTGACCAAGAAGCCAGTCTTGGAGATAAAGATGGCCCACTAATTATCCTGTGGATGAGGATAAGCCACTATGTGGATGAGGATTGTCCACCCACTTTGTGTGGTGGACCCCCACCATTTTATACATTGTTGGCCCATCAAGCCTGTTTTTGGATAGGGCTTAAGCACCTGTCCAAAGGCCCACCAGCGTTCCTGTGGATGAGGAGACCCACACGTCTTCCTGTGGTTAAGGGTGACCAAGAAGCCAGTCTTGGAGATAAAGATGGCCCACTAATTATCCTGTGGATGAGGATAAGCCACTATGTGGATGAGGATTGTCCACCCACTTTGTGTGGTGGGCCCCCACCATTTTATACATTGTTGGCCCATCAAGCCTGTATTTGGATGAGTGCTTAAGCACCTGTCTAAAGGCCCACCAGCGTTCCTGTGGGTGAGGAAAGCCCACACGTTTACCTGTGGTAAATGGACAGCAAGCTTGTCTTGTGATCAGTAGGGCTCACCAAGCCCTACTAGATAACATGTCCTCGCTTATCGGGATCAACGATGGTGGAATGATGACTTGCCGGAAAAATGCCGCAATTCATTCAATAATTTGAAGCCCATTATCTTATAGGTGAGTGAATTCAACTAAATTACCATTAATATTATTACCAATATGTTCACTTGAATTTTATCATTTATTTACAACCTGCTAATTTTGTCATTGTGCTTTATGGTGTGCAGTATCCTTGTCAACGTTGAGTGCTGATAATGCCTGAGTGGTCAGAGATACTAGCCCAAGCTTTAAATGTCTTAGACCCACTTTTGGTGACCAAGGCCAACGTACGTATCCTGAACTTCCAGGCCCTTGGCGATCGAGCGACAATATCCACCAAAGGAAAGATAAGGAAGGGAGGTCCTTGTCTCGTCACTGAGTTCAATCTCCTCAACGAATGGGTGAATGCAAATCCTGTGTACATGTCCTCTACTCAAATTCTTGGGAAGAAACTTGGTCTTTTAATAGCGCACAACGATACACCACCACGTCAAACGTGGTCCGATATTACTCTGGATTCAAGGGTACTGCTACTTGGACTTGGCACATCTGGCCATTTAACCTACCATCCAAATGTCGAGTACGCCATGAAGAATGTATATCCATTTTACAACGCACAAGGTAACTTCAATCACGTCCTTGATTTCAAATTCAAGTTTGTCACTATCATCATCGAATAAACTAATGTTTTGTATTGTTGTGTACAGATCCTGAAACCACCAGAGCTGTTTACAGTATCAATTTCGTAGATGGCAGTGGGATTATTTGCTTCGCAAGCACCCGCGCCTCT
Source organism: Cymbomonas tetramitiformis (assembly GCA_001247695.2). NCBI lineage: Eukaryota > Viridiplantae > Chlorophyta > Pyramimonadophyceae > Pyramimonadales > Pyramimonadaceae > Cymbomonas > Cymbomonas tetramitiformis. The sequence goes on along the minus strand of LGRX02019003.1, from coordinate 4,093 downwards.
GACACTCTTAATGTACGAATAAATGTACGAAAATTTGATGAACCATTAATTGTGCCATATGAAAGTTGGCAGGAGCGCCCTCTCAAGGTGAGTTGTAGTTTAATAACTCAACACTCACTCCTAACACAACCCACTGAGTCAGGTTGGTAGTCGTTTTGCACTCATGCATGACAATCGATGTGCCCACCAATCATTCTACGTGTCTACACTCACCGTGTTTATTGTCATGCATTGACTGTTTTCATTCAGCTAGACGACCTGTGATATGCTCTAAGAGTATTAATATCGTTGGACCAACATGTGTCATACTATGTTCATTACAGCTATTGACCATGTTCTAATCACCTTCCATATAATACTCGGCTTAATATAATCAAATAACAACTGATTTGCCACTCATTCAACAATTTGACTTCACACTTCACAGGTACTTCTCTGGGATAATGAGGCTAACCTGAGAATATGGGACACCAAGGACAACCAGGAAGAGTGCACAGTAAAAAACCTCTGGCCAGTTCGACTGGATCCACTCACAAGTCCAGTGGACCACGTGTGTATGCTAATCGGACTTACTCAAAACGAAGACTCGACCATCTCATACGATGATACCTTTGCTGACATGACCTTGTTGGAACTACTTGGGCATGAGAAAACACTCAACAGAGCATTCCCTGGTAAGTTGTTTCAGGCTTGGCTTCAAATGCACTCCTGATTCATGTCCCTGCAATGTGAATAATTTTTCAATTCTTGGATGGTTACATTGAAGACTATATTGACTAATACTCCATCCATACAGCCTGTTGTTTAATTTTGTTTGGGGAGGTCGACATGTTTAATTTTGTTTGGGGAGGTCGACAGGTGCTGGACCAAGGCATGCTGTTGAGTGCTTAAACACGACATCACGCGCTTGCAGAGCTGGTAACAACAGCACTCGGATGGCCAATGAAGTGGCTTCAGTAGATGTCCGTCTCCTTGCACTTGCTGCACATCGACAACTCATTGCAACAGAATTGGCTATTGTCAGCGCGTCTATTGCTGATGGCAATCCGTTTGCACCTGAGGGTTTTAACAAGCCCTTTGCACGAAGCTCTGCAAGGACTAATACTTCATATCGAGCTTTCGGGACTTTGGTGTTGGTAGATGGCTTGAAGGAGTCAAAAACATGCACCTCATTCAACATCAATATCCATCCCGACTTGCTGGGGGTGAAGCCACCAACCATTGCGGGCGAGGTATGCTCACTAACATATTATTCCAAATTGCCTTGTGTTTCTTTTTCACATTGTTCATCAAACTCAATCTTGACCATTTTTTGCTTTCAGGTGCTACCTCTTCCATATCATGAAAAACACGGTTGCGATCAACACCAGTTTGCTCTTCCACTGCAAAAAATTGCAAATTCAGCAAAGAATAAAGAAAATCGAAGACTTGGCAAACCATCTATTCCTATGAGATTGGCCAAAAAACCTAGACCGATGTCATTATTCCTCAAGAAGGACATTGGCGTCGGCCCCTTAAGGTAAATTTCTCTTAGCTATTATCATTCGCCTAGTTTTGTATTTATTAATATGCAATCACTTATCTCATTCATCGTTCAACAGGTACCATACACCAAAAGAGATTGAAACTCTACTTGCTCAACATCCTCACACTTCGCAAAACCCAGCTGGGCACCCAATTCCAGTCGGTTATGAAGGGCAAACGATTCGCATGTTTTTCTCTGAAGGTGAGTTTGTTATTTTAGATTTGTGATTTGTGTCCATCTAATAATTCCCATCCTTGACATCACATTAACCATGTTACCTTGATATCTTCTATTTTGCTCCTTTGGTTTACAGGTGGCGCCAGAGATATTCCGGCTTTTGGTGTGGTCATACCGTTCTCTAAGCTTTCAAAAATTCAGAAAGCCAGAGCCCTCAGAGATAGTCTTGACCTCAAGCGTGTCGTCGACGAGGAATTGTATGCTGTAATCTGGAGGGATGGCAACCTCACTCACATCCTACAAAATCAGATTGTATCATACCGATTGGCAGGTTCAAACATGTCAGGCATACCTAGCAGTAGTGCACTGCCTTTTTTCAAATCGTTTCGTACTGACAAACACAACAATCCTCTCTTTGGACCTCACTTCGGAGGACATGCAATCGATCAGGATAACTTCCTGAAATCACTTCGTCTTGAAGAGTTGAGGGTCAGAAGACTTGCTATCACATCATTGAATGCAAAGATCCACGAGTTCCCACATCTTCAAACAAACATTCCTCCCGCTCTCCAGAAATTGCGAGAAAAGGGTGTCAACGGAGGAATCCTGCATTCGATATCTTAATGACCTGTAGTTGTAGTAAATAGATAACATTTTAGTTTAGCTGCATTGCCAACCCTCAAATCTTACCAAAGTATTTTCTTAATAATACCCCAAATTTCCAAATCCTAGCCTTGACATTAAATATGCCAATTGGTAAATGCTTCAAATGTCCCAACTATTTATCTTGCTTGTTATTGTTAATGTGCCCTTAAATTTGAGATTACAACAATACTATTCCTTTGTTTGGTACTTTGCTTTAATTAAACACATTACATTCCAATTATGCTTCCAAATTATATTCACCCTGACCTTTAGATTAACAGTGTCAATATGGTTGGACAACATAGCAATATCTAGTTCCGTAAGTATCCCAAATAATACCCTTGTGTTCATTGCCGATGCCACTTGCTTTTCTAAACATTTGTTATTCAATACTTCACAACATTCCTTTTGCACCTCCGCGTTCCCTCACAATTTGATGGTAACAATGCAAAATTTAGAATTGAGGAATTTGGATTTTTCCCCACCTGTACGTTCACGTACCCCCTATATAAATTAGGTCCTCATTCATGGCAATTCCAGGATTGCTTGAACGGATTCAGAAAATTCAGCCCTTTTAACAGTGCGTTTTTAGTTCGTTTTTAACAGTGCAAAAATTGACGCCCAAATCGTAGGCTGTACTACGTATGCTGTATCCATATTATATGGATTGAAGCCATTGTGTCAGCCATGTGACTACAGCACATACTTTACAAATCACTTCCCACTTCGTCAATAATATAATTCAGGTCATCAGTGGCTAATGAAAAATATAAACAGGAATAAATTGATTATTTGATTTATATCAAAAAGCACGCAACGTTACGCTCAAGTCGTTCAAGTGTCGTGAACAGTGAACAATGCCGTTGTGACCAGTGAACAGTGTGCGGTCTGTAACCCTTACGCCGGAAGCGATGTTGTAAATAGATATGAGGAACAAAATGGGCCGAGATTTATATAACGTGAATTCAGAAACAATGAATGCTATCCATACACGTGGCATAGAAATCCTTTGCTTCTGCTCCAACTTAGATTTCCATATTTATATGGATGCATTGTGGCATCGTTAAAAACAGTAATCACTATATTTATATTTTAAGACCAAAGGTCGATCGTTGGCGGATCGGGACATAAAAGTAGTAGCCTAATCATTCGTTTTATAGCATTTCTGCCGGCTGCTACTCAATACAAACCATAAATAGAGAACTGTGTCACTGTATGCTGTATCCATATTATATGAATTGAAGCCCGAGTGTATTGTAAATAAAAATTAAAACGTACCCAGTGTGCGGTAGAAATGAGTAAGGTCACCATGAATGACTGCGTTAATAGTATAATTCAGGAGCGGGGGGGGGGTCTGGTCCGGTTACCCCCCCTATCTACTCAGCCCGAAAGACACCTGTAATTTGGACAATAATAACATGTAGGTTTTCGAGGCATGCAAATCATTAATGGGCCTATCACATAGTCCTTAAATTGACACCGTTGGTGGAAAATGCGTTACCCAATCTCATCTAAAAGGTGAATCCAATCGCGACTTTAACCAAAACTACGCTCCAATGAAAATGCTAAAAAAACAAAATTAATGGGGGAGGGGAGGGGGGAGGGGGGAGGGGGGAGGGGGGAGGGGGGGGGGGAGGGGGGAGGGGGGAGGGGGAGGGGGGAGGGTGGGGAGGGTGGGGGTGAGGGTGGGGGGGAGGGTGGGGGGAGGGGAGGGTGGGGGGAGGGGTGGGGGGAGGGTGGGGAGGG
>LGRX02018999.1:14728-44833 GCA_001247695.2 Cymbomonas tetramitiformis | reverse complement strand
CCCGGCGATGAACCAACGACATTCCGGTCACTCGTGATCATTTTGGAAGCATTTCATAAGCATATAACAAACTATAACTCAAACCACTCCGAACTTGCTATCTGTTTCGCACTATCACGGGTTAGTCGGGTACATACGTAAGGAAACCCTATCCAATTCAAGCGACACACGGTCGTACGGGGCACCCGGCGATGAACCAACGACATTCCGGTCACTCATGATCATTTTTGGAAGTATTTCATAAGCATATAACAAACTATAACTCAAACCACTCAGAACTTGCTATCTGTTTCGCACTATCACGGGTTAGTCGGGTACACACGTAAGGAAACCCTATCCAATTCAAGCGACACACGGCCGTACGGGGCACCCGGCGATGAACCAACGACATTCCGGTCACTCATGATCATTTTGGAAGCATTTCATAAGCATATAACAAACTATAACTCAAACCACTCCGAACTTGCTATCTGTTTCGCACTATCACGGGTTAGTCGGGTACATACGTAAGGAAACCCTATCCAATTCAAGCGACACACGGCCGTACGGGGCACCCGGCGATGAACCAACGACATTCCGGTCACTCATGATCATTTTGGAAGCATTTCATAAGCATATAACAAACTATAACTCAAACCACTCCGAACTTGCTATCTGTTTCGCACTATCACGGGTTAGTCGGGTACATACGTAAGGAAACCCTATCCAATTCAAGCGACACACGGCCGTACGGGGCACCCGGCGATGAACCAACGACATTCCGGTCACTCATGATCATTTTGGAAGCATTTCAAACCAAAAACAAAAAAAATAAAAAATTGGAAGGAGTGGCGTCTTCCAATTTCGAGCGCTCGTCGTTCCTTGTTTATCCACGAGTGGGCAGATGGCTGTGCGGGACAAAATAAGTGCGCGGCAGGGTTTGCAGATGTGGCGAACAGCAAATACGAGTGGTCATTAGGTGTACCTTGCCAACGGAACTTCTTTGAGACGGCGCATGCCAAGGGGGATCAGGATGGGGCGGGGGCGCATGTCAAGCACGCGGCGGCGGTGGCGGTCATATCAGAGGGTGACAAGTGGTATGCCCGCATCAATTGCGCTGCAGACCTGCATGCGTTCTGTTGCGAGAGATTGAGCCGACGTGCGGATAGCAGTTACGCCAAGGCAAGAGCGAGCTTCAATCAACGGTTTTTTTACTTGGTACCAGAGGACGCACTGCACGAGGAGGCGGGAGGATTGCATGCGGTGGATCACAATGCTGGTGCAGCATACCAGGCGGTGGATGGGACGCAGCGCTTGCATTCTGTAAGGGGGGGGAGGGCGAGGGGAAGTTGATGGTACGTGAGCGTACATGCTATTGTGTGAATTGTTATGCGGAGTGTGTGCGCTCCAATCCGGACTCGGAGGGATGCTTGGAGACGTCCCACGTGGATGCGTGGAGATATGTGGAGTTGCGGCCGGCTACGGGCGCGGCCGCCGTGAGGATTCGCGGCATGGTGGAGGAGTATGCGGCGGGTGTGAGTGTAGCCGTGCGGCGTGGTAGCATCATGGCGGTGAAGAAGGATCCTACGGACGCATCACATGCCTACTACTTGGTGAAGGCGCTGTCGGGTGTCACGGAGGTCGGCGGGAGGATCCGCCGTGATGACTATAGACAGACATTTGCTCCTGGAGACTCGGTGATTTCGGGGAGATACTTTGAGTGGGCGGATCCAAACGTGCGAGATACATACACCTTAGATACTAGCAAGAAGTGCTTAATCCCGTGTGAAGCCGTACTAGCATGTGATGTTCGCCTAGTTAAGAGGGGGGATGTGCACATGCTACCCCTGAGGGAGCATGAGCGGTTGTTGGCACTTCTGTGAGATTCTAGTGTTATGTATATGTATATATTGTATATATTGTAGATATTGTTATGTTGCGGTGTATATTGTTATGACTTGTGCATACTTCGAATAACTTCTCCGTATCATTTGCATATCTCACGTACCCGCAATATATGCAACTTCTGCTTTGCAGCCCTTTTTACAGACGAAATTAGCTCCCCAGCACCCCGTGAATATGACCCGATGTGAAATTTCGCTTCTCATTGCCTAGGTATGACCTCTAAATACTTCTCACAACTTCTAATAACTTCACCGTATCATTTGCATATCTCACGCGCCCACGAGACATGCATTTTCTGTTTTGCAGTCAGTTTACAGACGAAATTAGCTCCCCAACGCCCCGTGAATGTGACCCGATGTGAAATATCACTTCTCGATGCCTAGTAATAACTTCTAGATACTTCTCACAACTTCTAATAACTTCACCGTATCATTTGCATATCTCACGCGCCCACGAGACATGCATTTCCTGCTCCGCGGCCCATCTGCGACTTGTATAGCAGCCGTGTGGCCACAGCAATTATCGAAAATGTAAATTATTCGGGTGATTGCTTATAACTTCGGGTGATTTCTTATAACTTCTAACATGTTCTTGAAACTTCTTGCGACTTCTTAATGCCATTTTCATTGATTATGCAATTTATAGTGCAAGCCCGTCCACCTAGCCGTGCTACATGCCACTGTCAACGTCAAGTCTACGCTAGGCTCTAAGCTATGCCAGGCTAAATCATCTATTTAGAAACAACGCCATTCGCGTTTCATTGTCTTCCCAACATAAATGGTAATTGTAGGCTATACCTGAAACACACACACAGGTAAACGCCCGGTCAGTGCAAAACGTATGGGTGCCCTCATGATGATGCGTGGCACATTTTTCATGCGCTAACCGGTTCCAAAAAAACCAGGGTATGCAAACTGCACGAATATTTGAAATCCCGTCCATGGGTTCAAGGAGAAAAAAGGTGGTGCGTAAAGTGTATGAATTACCTTGCAGCAGACTGCAGCCGTACATACAGCTTTCCAGCAGATTCCAGCAAACCCAACCTGTAAAATACACGGGTCGTGTGAGCGTGTGTGCCAATGTAAAAAACATCACGAGCAAAACAACATGAAAAGTGGAAGAAGACTGACGGGTGAGAAACCCGCTGCTGTGCATGCATATTGTTCACCCGCCCGTCAGTCTGCTTTCAAGAATTCCCAGAGTTCCTGAAATTTGCATCGCGAGTCAACATTGTTCAAATGTCACAGTCTGAGTATCCGAGTATGAGTACTGTATCGTCTACGTGCACAACATTCGATTGGAATAACGTGTTCGTGTTCCTATGTACAGATCGCGTCACGCGTCGTTTATAATTTATAATTCTGGATATTTTATATCAGAAATGATCGATGATACGCGTGATGTCATACTACCGCGCCGCGCGGCGCGGCGAGCAGATTCTGACGCGCGGCGCCCCAGCTCAGCTCAGGCGAAGTACAGTACTGGCCAGAACTGGCGAGTGGGCGCTTTTAGCCCCTAAAAGCGCCCACCTGTTGGGCAAGAAACCAGGAAAAATTAGCAAGGTACACGCACAATTGAATTGTACTCCCTTAGGCCATTCAAACCGCATTATCTATTTTTGGTGCGCAATTTCACGCCGATATATATTCGGGATTTTAGGCTTTAAATTCCCAAAACCCTGAGTGCATACTACTTAAGGAAATCCAACCAGCCGTATTTGGGCGTAACTTTCGCAATACTTACCCATTCGTGTTATGACCGGATGTACAATCTCAGCCTATCCGACCTGACATTTTCAAATATCAAACACATGAATCCGGTCAGTTTGGGTTTGTAGTCGTAACGTTATCTGTTAAGTAGTTCGCTAGCGCGCGGTGCCAGAGCGCACGATATCACATTTCGGCGTAACTGTTTCAAGTCCAAAATGATCGGAATGCTGCGTTCGATATGTCAAAATGTTCCCATATATCACCTCATATTGTGCGCGCATTTGCAGCCCCATCGACCGAGCATGTCGACTTTTACGAACAAATTAATAGCCCTATGCTTTGGCGACAAGTGAGAAATTAATTTCAGTTTCAAGTCCAAAATGATCGGAATGCTGCGTTCGATATGTCAAAATGTTCCCATATATCACCTCATATAGTGCGCGCATTTGCAGCCCCATCGACCGAGCATGTCGATTTTTACGAACAAATTAATAACGCTATGCTTTGGCGACAAGTGAGAAATTAATTTCAGTTTCAAGTCCAAAATGATCGGAATGCTGCTTCGATATGTCAAAATGTTCCCATATATCACCTCATATAGTGCGCGCATTTGCAGCCCCATCGACTGAGCATGTCGATTTTTACGAACAAACTAATAACCCTATGCTTTGGCGACTAGTGAGAAATTAATTTCAGTTTCAAGTCCAAAATTATCGGGATGCCGCGTTCGATATGTCAAAATGTTCCCATATATCACCTCATATAGTGCGCGCATTTGCAGCCCCATCGACTGAGCATGTCGATTTTTACGAACAAATTAATAACCCTATGATTTGGCGACACGTGAGAAAATTAATTTCAGTTTCAAGTCCAAAATGATCGGAATGCTGCGTTCGATATGTCAAAATGTTCCCATATATCACCTCATATAGTGCGCGCATTTGCAGCCCCATCGACCGAGCATGTCGATTTTTACGAACAAATTAATAACGCTATGCTTTGGCGACAAGTGAGAAATTAATTTCAGTTTCAAGTCCAAAATGATCGGAATGCTGCTTCGATATGTCAAAATGTTCCCATATATCACCTCATATAGTGCGCGCATTTGCAGCCCCATCGACTGAGCATGTCGATTTTTACGAACAAACTAATAACCCTATGATTTGGCCGCGACAAGTGAGAAATTAATTTGAATATTGATATATATAACATAAAATTATGATATATATATGTGTCTAAACACAATTCGATGTCGAGGAAAACGATAGTCCAATCCATTTTCCACGATTCGCACGCGTTCGTATGCTATTTCGGCCGAAACCCTATGGGGTGTCGCCGCGAGAAGTGCATGACCCATCTACACATTACTTTTACTATGCCCATTGGTATCTTCCCTAGCGGGGTATGATTCCGCTTGTATTCCTAACCATTATTTGTGCACGTGTTTTCTTTTCACCATCCGGGGTTGTTTAATGCGAAAATACTTGAATGGGATACCTCGGATATCCCGCCCCCAGGTGTGCTGGTGGAGGATACCAGCACGCTGGTGGCACTCCTCCTTCGACCCTTTTCACGACCGGGTGTAGCTGCTGTTCCACCATCACATGACTTTCTTTTATTGCCACCTACGCTACGCAGCATTCCCCGCTCAACCCTTTAGCCCAAAAGAAACACACCAACCCTGTCATTGAGCCCGTGATAAACATCGCTGCGTATGCATTAAGCCCGTGATAAACATATATGAGAGTATGCGAACTCTACTGTCTTCCATCATTACGAAGGCGCGTCTTCATCTCCTCGAGAGTGCTCCTCTTCGCGAACGAAGGGCGCGTCGATCTGCAGGATCCGAAGTGCTCCGACGAAGCCTTTGGACTTACGGACTTACGGACGTGCCGTGACAGGTGTAAACAGCAGTATCGAAGGTGCGTCTTCATCTCCTCGAGAGTGCTCAACCTCGCGAACGAAGAGCGCGTCGATCTGCAGGATCCGAAGTGCTCCGACGAAGATTTTTTACACCACCATTCTAAACTTCATGCGAGTGAGAATGCCTAGATTTCCCAGGTGCAAGACAGGTGCAAGACCAAGACTACACACAAGACTCGCAGACTCGCACACAACATATTGCCACGTTATCAAAGGTACGAAAAAAACCGGCCCCTTCTCATAGATAAAAGGGCGGACCGATGACACAAGCACCCTAAAAAGTGTTGAAAATATGGCTAATATGGCTAATGTGGAAACTATGGCTGCACTAGGAGGCTTGCACACTGCAGATAAAGGGTGGAGAAAACGCACCTTGAGCGTGTGTTATCTCAGATTCAAACTGATACCTCCAGATCTTTCGATCTGGCGCTCTATGAGCTATGAGCTCTTGAGCTAATGCCACTCGTCACATACACGGTTAGGGGCGTAACCCGACAGAATTTACGCGTAAATTGAACCAAGGGAGAACAATTGTATTGACGTGTGCGTGTGCCTTGCTACTTTATACTGCTTTTTCCAATCCGGGCGCTTTTAGGGCCTAAAAGCGCCCACCGCCAGTGGGTAGTACTTCGCCTAGGCTACTTTCAATACGATCTTCGCAAGTGCCCATCAACCTATGAAAAATTCAGCTTCCAAACAAAATACAAGCTCTGAAAACATATAGTAATTGCCGAACCTATGTATGCCCCTTAGACAAATCACGGGTGCTGAAAGCCGATAGTCTTTGCCGAACCTATGCCCCTTAGACAAAATTGAAAGTCCTGCCATCTCTTGCCCAGCAACCTTAAAGTTTCTTGACCTCGCAAGAGCATTTCCTATTTCCTCTCACCATGCGCGCAAAAAGACAAGGCAGACTACCGTTGGGCGAGTTGAAAACGCCTTTTCACTGCAGAGTTCACTCATGGCGATCCTAGGCGCAGACTCTCCAAATGTAGCAATTTATTTTTCTATCACCGTGTTTCATTTGTTTTCCGAGCCGTCCCTCAACACACCGTACGTAAGTCTGCACTGTGTATGCTGGGTAACTCTGACCGAGACTTTGACTACGCCGTGGGCAAACGTGACACGGTATCGGGTATGTTCAAAACACATATGTGACAGTGCATGGGAATTTAAATGTTTTCTGCATGTAGAATATACATAACCCCTCTCTCGTAAACATGCCGCATGAAACCTCCACGCGTCCAACTTTCATCGATTTCATCTTCGATCGAATTCCGCATAAAGAACGACACACATCCGTCTCTCGTCAGTCCTGAGTCAGTGTCATGTCACACCATTCACCAAAGGACTACTGCTCCGTGTCGTCACCCCGCATCGTGTGACCCCTGTATTTATGTGGCTAAAATACGCTTGCGAGACTTCGTCAGCAGAGAATTCATCAAGTCTTCATGATTTATATGATTTGTGTATAAATTGCTCAGATTTCATGTTTTGTAAATTTCCCGTGTCTCGTGCGTGCGCCGTATCCTGACGTGGATATCCACAATCTGCGAATATTTTGTACAGTGACTCAAGCAAGGATCATGTGCCGTCCAACGTGCAGCATCAAATTCCGCTTTATACACGATCTCCACCGATTGGATATCATTCCCGTAATTTATAATAATACCGTAAACGTGACACCTCCGGCCAGTCAGCGTACTCGTGTGTCTTCCATAATTAGTTTGAATACATCACGGGTAACGTTAACGTGGTGCATGACACATTCACTGTATTGCTGTACGAAAAATGCCGCCTGCATTGATTACACGACTGATCGCGAATCTTGTCATCTGATTCAGAAAATACACTCTGTACCATTTATATTATATATATTTACACACCCTTTTGGTCTGCGTCCAATATGCTGAAGTGGACCGATCTATGTAATTATATCAAGTATTTTCCCGGATGCATGTTCGTTTCCAGGAGTGCCACACAAGCATAAGCGCGCCGCCCCTCGCCACCATATTCGACCAAGTCTTCGTAGGCCAGTTGGACGGCCCCTCTCAGGTCCTTTGCCTTGGTTTGACCCCCCAGGGGAAGATGCCAACCACTCTTGGCGCAGGCGATCGTCTTGTTGTACCGGTTCGCCACGCGGGCAGAGACCTCATGATGATTTGCCAGTCCCCGTCGTTCGTAACACTCACTCAGCTGAAACAAGACGGAGTGATGTCTGTCCACATACCTGACCACGAACACCGTGAGGTCGCAACAGAACTTCATCTTCTGCACCTCAACACAGGTCAATGTGTGACGATTGGGTAGGTGCTCTCCTGTCGAGGCTCTTCAACTTCGTGGCCGCTTCGACAGCTGCCCAATCCGAACCGGGCGAGGAGCATGCTGTATCAGACCCCCCTGAGGATAGAGGCGGTGTCCCCGTTCGTGTGGGGGAACGGAGTCCCCCCTGCTAGCGCGTCGTCAGATCTGGGGGACGGCGTGGAGGATTGAAGCAACTCCGCCAGCCTGTCACGAGTCGATATCTCCCTAACACGGGACTTGGTGCCAGACGGGCCAGCGCCAGCGCTAGAGGTTCCTGCCCCCGCGGTTGTGGCTGCTAAGTGCCGAGGCGGTGGCGACCTTCGCCGAGCCGGTGGCGGTGGCGATCTTTGCCGCGCAGATGGCGGTGGCGACCTTCGTCTGCCCGGGGCTCTAATCGCTTCCAGACCTGACTCCTTCGTCTCAGCGCACCGGAGCATCTTCCTACCTTCCCCCAAGTGCAGGTACTCCTGCGCAGATGCATTGCCAGTAAAGACTGCACCACCCCCAATACCATCTTCAACCGGGTAGAACTTGATGGACTTGGCTTCCAGCCTGACCAGCTCCAAGGGTGGCCGGTTCTGTCCATGCCTCACCCAACTCGATGAGTACGGCTGGCTGGCCCAAAATCCCTGTTTTCTTAAATATGGGCGATTACTGTTAGTACCCACTTCTGTTCAGCACAACGGGCAAACTCTACAGGAACGTGTTGCAGAGAAGGTGCTTCCCCCAGGTCATGCGTCTTCACCATGTGGCATAGTCGCGCGATGCCATTCTTGTCCGTGTACAACCGTTGGTTCTTCCACCTGTACTCGCAACCGCTGATGTCCACACGGTCGCTCCAAGGCTTCACCCTGCCGCCTTGCCAAGGGCGCGGGTCCGCACAGACAGTGTCTCTCGAGCATGTGCTCCGACTCCTCCTGCCAAGCCGATGACAGAAATGGTAATGCGCTCTTCCGACGTGAGTCCATGGGACATTTCCACCAGTGAGCTCGTTGTTGGAGTTCGTGTATAATTATCTGAGAGCTCACCAGGCCCTGGCGACGAGGAGCGTGATGGTATTGGAGACGCGCGTATATCGTCAATGTGCTCAGAGCGTGCCCCAGAGGCAGCAACTCTCCCCTCCTCCTCACGGGAAGGATGAAGCTCGGGCCACCCACACACCAGATCTGGACCAAAGATCTCTGTCGTTAGACAAACCATGGGGTCCACTCTTCTGACACTGTGAGGGCTCTTCGGTGGTGTAAGATTAACCAGGGGAAGCGTCACCTGAGTGTCCATGCCCAAGACTGAAGGTGTATGGGACACAGCCACGCCACTCCCAAGCTTGATATCGATCATGAGGGAGTTCTTCAGTAGCCCAGTACCCACCAGGAAATCCCACGAGTTGTCCCGCTCAAACGTCACGAAAGCATGAAGCCGACGAACAGTCATGTGAGGTGTGCCTGCTGCCAATACGTGATGTCCACGAAACAGTAGTGGGTGAACTTGGTGGGGCTGTTGTCACACCTCGTAACCTTGGCTCCGGTGCCAGACTCGTAGACCGTGAGCCCAAGTCGCCTCACCACGGCGCGATGGCAATGATGTTGCAGTTAGCACCGGTGTCCATGAGAATAGCCCGGTAAAGCATCAGCTCACCCCCAGAAGACACCAGCGCCCGGCCCTCATGGAGAGTAGCGTTCACAAGCTTGCATATTGGCTGCACTTGTGCCATCTGCAGCGCCTGGTCCTCGGTCAGGTGATCCTTCATCTTCATTCTCATGGCGTCGTAGGCGCGGGTCTGGATGGTGCCCGCACGCACATACCCGTGCTCACTGAAATCCATTACCCCATAATCGCTCACGCAAGCGGCAGCTGCACACCTGGCTGTCGTGTGGTCGACCACCCCATCTGGCATCTCGTCCAGTGGTAGGCTGGTAGCTCTTTGTCGTCCGACTGTTCAGGGCATGTCGATGTCCCATCCCCCATCTCCTGCGCGACTGTACCGGGTGTGTCTTCGTACTGGTGCTCATTGATTGACCTCGGTGGGATGCCTGACTGGCTCCGTAGGCTCCTTGCCCTCAATCTCCTTGAGGGCCAGCCAGGAGATTGTCATTGTCCTTCGGCAGATCTATTGCACGCTGTGCCAGCAAAATCGTTACAATCTGCGCACACGTGCGTGTCGAGCTCCGCAGATGGGATGCCAGCAGGTGGAACTTCCTGCTCAAGGGGTTTGGGGGAACAGCCCTGGGCACCTGGGCGTCCTTGTCGAACTCCTCAGGCGTCTTGACCGGGAAGCCCTGCATTTTCTGCGTGTTCCCCAACGCAATCGCAGCCCTCGCTTGCAGCTCTGGCGCAGAACTTTCCTCAAAGTGATTGCTTGCGACCAATACTTCACCAGCAGGGCCCACGCGCTCGTCCACAGCGTACTCCTCCCGCTCGTTGAAGTTGGAGTCATAATCAGCTTCGTCATCTCCATCCTCTGATCGCGCCTGCGCCTCCGGCGCGCCTTTGCCTCCATCAGCCGGTCCTGCTGCCTGCAAAGATGACAATTCCGCAGCGAGCCTGTCCTTCACCTCCGCACTGACCGCTACCTGCTGCTGCTTGGCCTCTGGCAACTTGAGCCAGTCCTCTGCAGTGATGCCCATCTTATGCTTGGGGAACAGGTGCATGATGTTGTACTCGCGCATCTTAGCGTTCTTCACCTCGTTCTCGTATGTATTTCGAGTTCTTCCTGATCTTGTGAAAGTCTTGAGGCGCGTTCGCATCTCGGCACCCAGTGTAGCAGCGATCTGGGGTGTGCCGCATACGCGTGAAGCAGTACTTGCACTGCTTGTCCTTGGTGGCGTCGAGGGGCGGGACTTTGCTGTAGGTGGACTTGGCCCTCTCAGCCTTGTTGACCTCCCGTGGCGGCTTCTTGTTCGCGTCATCACCAGTGGGTACAGATGGCTCCTTCTTCTTGAAGTCTTTATGCTTGTCCCCAGACTTTCTGGCAGCACCAGAGCGTCGCATGGCGGCCACCAGCTCGAGAAGGTCAAGTCCCAGCTGCCTGGCCTCATAGCAAGAGTAGACACAGCTTGACCTGCGCGTGAGCTCCTGCTGAAGAGTCAGTGCCCAAGCTTCTGCGTCATTCTTCAGCTTGTCCTGCACCTCCAGGTCCTCCCACATGACCTTGCTGGGGGCAGGGTAACTGCTACCTCGTAGTTGCTCCGAGACGCGCTCCTTGTACTCCTTGATGCGCAGCCCCTTGACGCATTCCTCGATGTTCTGCCTGGTGATGATGTCCTCTACCTTGGGCCATGCCCAAACTTCGCGAAATGTTTTGAGAAATTTGGGTCAAAATTTAGGCCGAGAAATCAAAAAAAAATTCTCGAGAAATTTGGGTGATTTTCGCGAAATATCGCGAAATGTCGAGATATCGAAAAGAAATATGCGCGAAATATGGGTCAATATTGCCGAGGGCGGCGTGTCATATCATCATTGCGGTGCGGTACAGGATTTGCGATGAGCATCGCATTTCAAGGTTGCCTTGTTTCCCCTTGCCCTTGTTGGCAACGACAAGCAAGGCAGCCCCACCAAACCTCAATTGTGATGCCTACGTAAGTAAAACCTATTGTTGTAGTCTCAGAACCGGTTTAATTATGTAGTCTTGAACGAAACCTGTTATCGATCATAATTCATATAGGTTTTACAGCCCTGAAGGTTGCCAATAGGTTGCCAAGCTGAACAAATTAGTATCAAATATGTTCTAGATGTTTACTCGGCGAGTACTCGCTATTCACTATACTCTCGGAGATGGGCTTCAATTTTAATATATATCTGAATCGGAACATGCCATTTCCATTGTTTGCTGATTTCCAGGTCCTTCCTTCTAGATGTATCCGTTTTACATAGCAACAGCTGCGTTCTCACGTTTCTCGTTCATATTAGTTAAGTGCGCTTCATTTTTACCCTCTTCTTTTGGTTGAATCATCGTTAAGCACGGGGCGCCCGGATTTTGTAAGGAAGTGGATACTTCATGCCTATTTCCCCTTGGTAATAAACATGCGGACGTAAACTTTTATAGTACTAACGAGCGCATTTATTAAAAACACAAACATGCATGCTATAGTGCCACATCTTCAACATGTAAAAGATGACTTCACGAGCAGATTCGAGAGTTCCCAATGAGCGAACAATAAAAAATACTTTAACCCTGTTGGACGATCATATGCTTCATCTTTAAATGCCAATGCAGATGATGACCGTCCGTATCTATCCTGAGCTTTGCTCCGTACCGCAACACCATCACGTTCGCACAGCATATCAATATTCGACTGGAATTTACACTAAAGTGGACTAATTTCTGATAACCTGTGGGTACTTTGTCTTCTTATTTGCGGCATTGCCCGCTTTGATGAACCATTTAGCAAACTATTTCCGCGTTGCATCCTTGGCCCTTTCACCGAAGACTTCGAAGAAGAAGAAATTTCTAGTCGGGAATCGGTCGGGATGAGTATTCTTTGTGACTTTGTCTCGCTCCAACCAATGTGAAAGTCTTGGGTGGATATTGATTTTGCCACCAGGTCCACTATGTCATTCACGGTTGCACATTCTGCAAGATCTTGCACAGTGAGGTCGAGCTTGGGATTGGATTCATTCAAGGCAGCTACAAGCACTGGTATGCCTACACTGGCTAGACCTGCCTCGAAGAGGGTCAGGTCTTGCTCGACCTTGGCCCCCGTGATGTGCTCAATGGCCCTGAGCACCAGTTGCCCGGGATCGTGGTCATCTGCCACAATGTCGCCGAAGACGAATGCCCAAGCCCTCATCCAAACCCGGGTTCCCCACACATCAACGTATGTGGCCAGAAAAGATGCAACGGCGACGTTTAGGGCAATAAGGAAACCATACTCGAACCAGGGGACAGGCAGGGCGTGTGGAGAAAACCAGTAGTAGTTCTTGCGGTCATCCCACCAGGCCCAATCACCGGCATCTCGAGTGAGCCACCAATAGAACTGCCCCACCGGCTGGTGCACAAGGTATATATGGTAGGCCGCAGGTGATAACCGGTTCACCAAGAGATCTCCCGAGAGCATCTTAGCGGTGTAACCCTCACCAACAGCTAGGAAGTAGATCCAGGGAAGCGTCAGTGGGACATAGAGGGAGGTGAGGAAGGCGCTCCACAGTCGAATGTTGAGCGACTCCGTCGACTTGTCTGAGGAGTGGATGAAGTCAGGAAAATATGCTCCACTCACCTAAACCGCGCCGTAACCAGCAAAGTAGCCATTGCTCAACAAGGGAGGTTGGCGTCACTCAGCGAAAAAGGTTGGCGTCGCTCAGGGAAAAAAGTGGGTGTCACTCAGCAAGGGAAGGTGGGCGTCACTCAGCAAGGGAAGGTGGGCGCCACTCAGCAAGGGAAGGTGGGCGCCACTCAGCAAGGGAGGTGGGCGCCACTCAGCAAGGGAAGGTGGGCGTCACTCAGCAAGGGAAGGTGGGCGTCACTCAGCAAGGGAAGGTGGGCGTCACTCAGCAAGGGAAGGTGGGCGTCGCTGGCGTCGCTGAGTGAGGGAGGTGGGCGTCGCTGAGCGATGAAGGTGGGCGTTACTCAGCGAGCGAGGTGGGCGTCACTCAGCGAGGAGGTGGGCGTCGCTGAGCGAGGGAGGTGGGGCGTCGCTCAGCGATGAAGGTGGGTGATACTCAGCGAGCATGGTGGGCGTCACTCAGCGATGGAGATGGGCGTCGCTGAGCAATGAAGGTTGGCGTCGCTCAGCAATAAAGGTGGGCGTCGCCGAGCAATGAAGGTTGGCATCGCTGAGCAATGAAGGTGGGCGTCGCTGAACGATGAAGGGGGCGTTGGTCAGTGATGAAGGTGGGCATCGCTTAGCGAGGAAGGTTGGCATCGCTGAGCAACGAAGGTGGGCGTCGCTCAGCGATGAAGGTGGGCGTTGCTCAACGAAGAAGGTGGGGCGTCGCTCAGCAATGAAGGTAGGCGTGGCTCAGTGTTAAAGGTGGGCGTCGCTCATCGATGACGGTGGGGCGTCGCTCAGCAAAGTTAGCGTCGCTCAACGAGGAAGGTGAGGCGTCACTCAGCGAGCAAGGTGGGCGCGCCATCGATGAGGTTGGCGCTCATCGATGAAGGTGGGCGTCGCTCAGCGATGAAGGTTGGCGTCGCTCATCGATGAAGGTGGGCGTTGCTCAGCGATGAGGTGTTACTCAGCGATATAAGATGGGCGCTGAGCAATGAAGGTTGGCGTCGCTCATCGATGAAGGTGGGCGTCGCTCAGCAAAGAAGGCGGGCGTCGCTCAACGAGGAAGGCGGGCCGCTCAACAGGGAGGTGGGCGCCACTCAGCGAGCAAGGTGGGCGTCGCTCAGCAATGAAGGTGGGAGTCGCCAAGCAAAGTAGTTGGGCGTCGCTGAGCGATGAAGGTGGGGCGTCACTCAGCGATACAGGTGGGGCGTCACTCAGCGATACAGGTGGGGCGTTACTCAGCGAGCGAGGTGGGCGTCACTCAGCGAGGGAGGTGGGTGTCGCTCAGCGAGGGAGGTGAGCGTCCAATGGCAAGGAACGTATTCTCAGTCTCGATGCAGGTAGGGAGGTCGGCGTCGCTGAGCTTGGGAGGTAGGCCACGCTTGGTGGGGAAAGTATTCTCAGCTGAACTGGAGAGGTGGGCGACAAGAGAGGTGCGCGTCACGACGCTTGGGAGGTGCGCGTCGCAATGCGAGACAGGTGGGTGTCGCTCGAGAAGCAAGGTTGGCGTTGCACATCAGGCAACGTAGCCCCAGCTCGGCTAGGGAATTGAGCGTCTCTCATCAGGAAAGCAACCCTGGCTCAGCGAGGACATTTGGCGTTGCACATCGAGGGAGCTCACCTGGCCCATGCCAAACACAAAACTGCCAGAAACTGACAAGACTGCAGGCAGCGCCAACACCATGCTTAACGCATCTGCGCACCATCCACACATGCGTCTATTGTGCTTCTGATCAGGGCGTCTCAGGCGGTAGATCAGGGTGATCAAGGCGCCTCCACCAAAATAAGGTAAAAACGACGGAGGGAAGAGGTATGCGCTGATGCCCCAAGCGTTGGCAAAGTCAAAGTCGTCGTCATCCTCGCTGACAGAGAGCAGGTAAAGGGGTATCCCCAAAAGAATAGATCGCAGCCAGAACAGCAACAAACAGATGGCCATGCAGATCCACAAACTGCGCTCGTTGTCCCTCTTCGGAAATATGAAGTTCCAGAAGATGGGGAAACTTGCCAGCAGGAAGTAATACACACTGCTGAACCAGGCGTAGAACATGAGGAACCACATGAAGGGCAGGGCAAAGAACCAAGACTGCATCTGCAGGATGTAGATCAGGATCGTGGTGAGCAGCGTGAGCCCCCAGGGCATCTGAACCCACGTGGCGGCACAACCTTTCTCACTACTTGTGACGTGTTGCTCATGGCGGAACCCGGTAAAGTTGGTATCGTATACATCAGGATGACACACAACCAGCAGGTTGACAGTGCAGAGCAACATCACGAGAAGGTACGTTGGCTGCATGGAGGCAAGCTTGGCCTTGTAGAAGCCGCCGTAGTTGTCCACCGTTTTGGTGGTGGATGCTGCGAGGCTGAAGCCGCCCAGGATGAAGAACACCGAGAAGGGCCAGTCGCTCCGCATGTTGGACAGCACACCCAAGCCATTCGTAGTCGGATCGCCATGGCCCGCCTCCTCGGGATCAATCTCGGTCGTGCCGTAGTGGTTAAATACAACGGCGCATGAGAGAACGAACCGCAGTCCCGCAAAGCAGCTGGAGTAGCTCAGGGGATGGCTCACGGCTGCAACCGTGGAACCCGTCACACCAAGAACCTGAGCCAGGCCAATCCGGATATACTTCTTGGTCGCGGTCATCGGCAGGTCATCCTCGTCGACGATGCGAAAATGCGCAGGTATCTTGTGCAACTCCAAGCCTGCCTGCCGCGCGTACTTCCGCACCTCGGTCAGCAAGAGCTCCTTCTCCGCAGCCGTGGCGCTCAGTGCCGCGCTGTCCCACAGCACCAACGCGCAACCCACCGTCTCTCCCCACAACTGGTCAGGCACGGCAAAGCATACCGATTTCTTAACCAAAGGGTGCTGATCCAGCACCGCCTCCACCTCGAAAGGAGACACCTGTTCACCGCCGCGCTTGATGAGCTCCTTCGTGCGTCCGACTAGGGTGAGGTAACCCTCCGTGTTGAGCAACCCGACGTCCCCTGTGCGCATGTACGTCTTCTCACCCAGAATGAAAAAGGCCTTGGCGTTTGCCTCAGCGTTCTCGTGATAGCCAGACATCACCGTGGGGCCCGCGATGCACACCTCCCCGGGCACCCCAAAGGGCACCGGCCTTAGGGTCTCTCTGTCGACGAGGGCAATGGAGGCGATGACAGGCTGACCGACGGCATCAGGATGTTCGAGCTTATAGCCCTCTTTAGGCTGGCTGATGGGCATAAGCTCCGACATGGAGTAGGTGGGGATGATGGGTACTCCCCAAAAGTCCCGAAGGCGGACGGCGTCCTCGTGGGCAAGCGCTGCAGCGCCCGAGCGAATGAAGCGGAGATGGTTTGGCGGCGGGCGGCCGTTGTACAACTGGCTGGCGTGGTTGAAGGCCGCCATGTGCATGGTGGGCACCGAGGAGTACCAGGTGGGCGTGGCAGAGTGGGCCAGCATATCGATGAATTCCTCAGGCTTGAAGGGTGGCGCGAAGAGCGTCGATCCCCCGGTGGCAATCACGGCCATGATACTGCCAGCAATTCCGCCGATGTGAAAGAGAGGCATGATGTTGAGACACACGTCGGAGGGGCCAATGCCCAGGCTCACCCCTAGTGAAAAGCCATTCTGCATCAGCGGGCCCACCTGAAGGGGCACCACCTTCGTGCGGCTGGTGGTCCCGGAGGTCCGTAGATACAGGCCCGTCCCTGAAATGGGGTTTATGAGCTGCCCTGCGTCCACCACATCCGGCCCTTGCAACTTAGGCGGCAACCAGGTGCCTGCAGCCATGGTGTCGAGGTGGGCGACGGCAACGTCAAGGCCGGCTCTCGCGGCGGCCGCGATGAAGCCTGGCGCCTCCACGCCGTCGAATGCGAGCAGATGCGTGATGCAAAACTGCTGAATAGCATCCAAGACGTCCGTCTCCGTTGCCGCGGCGTTCAAGGGGGCTGCCGTGCACTGCGCCGCAATGCCCAGGAGCGCAACAGCACCCGCAGCCCCTGGTGGGCAAGGGTAACCCACCACAGCTTCGGAGCTCCGCACACCGAATCTCGACAGGTTGCCAGGGCCACGGATGAATTCCAGCAGAGCCCCGTAGGTGAGGGGCGGCTTGGCGGGGTCGTGGTCGAGCATGGCGGGAGCGCTTGCGGGCCAGCGGCTTAGAGCCTCCTGGATGGTTATTCCCATGTTCGGGCCGCTGTTGCGAACTTCCACCAGCGATAGCATCTCGGGGTTGAAATAGAGGGTAGAAGCTTCGCTGTGTGCCACTGCCTCGGCAGAGTTGATAGCCTGTAAGGTGTGCGAGAGTGTTAACTCAAGCCCCCCCGCAGAAGTGTGCAGCCCTGTGGGGATAACCTCAGGTAGTTTAGGAGTGTCTGCGAGGTTCGGAGAGTCTGCGAAGCACGAGTCAATCCAAGCAAACAGTTTGTTTTCAGTCTGCAGCTTCGAGTGGGATCGGGAGGCCGCAGCTTTCCGGACTCTCGGCAGGGGGTGCTTCATCCATGAGGTGGCGCTCTGCATGAAATCGCTGATGTCTGCGCGGAGGTCAGCCTCGGAGCCGATCGAGATCTGGTGGCCTCCCTTGAGGTATAGGTTGACACGATCTTCGGGCCGAAACATTTGGACCCATCGCTCACCCTCCACCTTCAGCTCGTCCTCCACACCAATCAAATGTAAGGTGGGGATGTGAATGGCACACTCCCGGCCCACGGTGAGCATAGACTCGTGTTCCAGAGGTTCCAGACCAGCATCCTCAATAGCACCTGCATCGGAAACGTACCACCCAGCAAAAGAAGACAATCTGATGATGACGTGACTCAGGCAGGACTATTGCCGAAAGCAGACGGATGAATCGTCGGCCTCAACACATAGAGTGGCCTCGAAGGCGGTCATCGCAAAGAGTGGCCTCGAAGGCGGTCAACGCAGAGAGTGGCCTCGAAGGCGGTCAACGCAAAGAGTGGCCTCGAAGGCGGTCAACGCAGAGAGTGGCCTCGAAGGCGGTCAACGCAAAGAGTGGCCTCGTGGCCTCGAAGGCTGTCAACGTAAAGAGTGGCCTCGAAGGCCTCAACGTAGAGAGTGGCCTCGAAGGCCTGAACGCGGAAGTGGCCTCGAAGGCGGTCAACGCAGAAAGTGGCCTCGAAGGCCAACGCAGAGAGTGGCCTCGAAGGCGGTCAACGCAGAGAGTGGTCTCGAAGGCAGTCAACACGGAGAGTGGCCTGGCAGGTGAACGGAGAGAGTGGCCTGGAAGGTCAACGCAGAGAGTGGCCTCGAAGGTAGCCAACGCAGAGAGTGGCTTGGAGCCTGGGAAACGCGCGTCTCACCGAGGACGGCGCCTTTGATGCATCGCAACATATTGAAATGCCCAGCACAAGCGAAGATGGCGCGGTCGAAGAGGCGCTCGTCTTCTCCAAGGGCAAGAAGGACTGAGGGATGGCACAGCAGAGCTGCTACGCAAGCGCCCTGACTGAAGCCGAAAATAGCGTCGAATGGTCCGAGGCGTTGGATCTGCGGTCAAACACACACGCGACTGTCTTTTGCTAAAACTTGGTTGGTCTTGAGACGTACCCGAGCCTCAGTATTTCCACCCCACCCCATACGCCAGGCCTAGAGATCGGCCCCAAGCTAAGGAAGGTGGGGACGGCATGCACTTGGTAGGTACCTCAGAGACCAAGAACTGAAGGGATGCCATTATGATAGGCGCTTGGCGCTCACTAATATCGTGCAGTCCGTTGTCTTCCGTCCAGTCTATCTGGTCCACCCAGCTGAAGTACGGCCCGGAAAACATTGACTCGACGACGGTGTTCGCGGCAATGTGACTCTCCAAGTAGCCATTTATGTATGTGACATCAAACGTTTTGTGCAAGCCCAGGTTGGCGATCTGCTTCTCGGTGATGAGGGCGTTGGAACGCCACCCGTGCAGTGCCAACAACCGCGGCCGCCCTGACTGCAGATCGAACTTCTCGTCCACACGACCAAATTGGGTTGCTACTGTCGTGGGCGCCATCCAGAAAATTCGGAACCCCTGTTGCGGAAGGTGGGCAAAATATACGTGCAAAGGAAACCTACTCACATTGCATTTGGTTCCCAAGGTCTGAGATTACTCTTCGAGATATCTCAAAACTTCTGTGCGATACGAATGTTGGTTTTAGGTTTCTGGTTTGTGGTTTTAAGAAGCTTCAAAGCTAGAGGTAGAGGCCGTCAATCGGAACTGTCCATACAGGCATACAGGCCTAGCGGAGATCTCAAAATTGAGATCGACCAAGCCTATCACGAATACAATACGAATAGGGTTCCGGCATGAATGGATGGGTGTCACCATTTTATAATATGATACTAACATAAACATACTATCCGTCGGACGCTTTGTAGCGTCTCAGGAAGTAGGAAGCTCCTACAGACCTACAACGACAATATCAGTATTCACGATCTTTTTCCATGAACGTATTGTCACATGTCTAACTCAATTTTCCCAAACCTCCATTTGCTTAGGATATGATGTTTTAGCGAAGAGTAAAAGATCAGTTGAAGAGCAGTTGAAGAGCAGTTGTACCTTTTCCGGCTCGTACTCGTTGTACACGAATTTTGCTTCCCAGCTGAGGCGAGGAGTTCGAATAGAGTTTACAGTAGAGCAACCTTTCTTGGATATCGTCACCTCGCAATCACAAAACCTTGATTCGAAAAGGGGACCACGCGTGTGCATCGCCTGCTGTGCCGTTATAGCTAGGTTCATTGGTGTCAGGAAGTCATCTCCCAATGTCGCTTTTCCCTGTGAGTGGCCCTCATAAGACCGCAGGAGCTTTGGAAGCGTGCTCAGATGAATTCCAAGCCAAACCTGACTGGCTAAATTTTCAAAGCTACACGGCGGATCCCGACGAAATCCAGCAGCCTAGCGAGCACAACAGTGGAAAAAAGGATCTCGGCCCTGAAAGTTCGGATGAGGACAGCGAAGGAAGCCCTAGGCGCAGCAAGGAAGCCAAGCGCCGCGAAAAAAAACGTGATAAAAAATCGAAAAAACGCAAAAGGGAACGGCACGAAATTGAATCCGCGAAACTCGCAAAGCTATCGAAGCTCACCAAGCAGGTTGAAGGTGAACCCTTCGCGCGCAAAAGTTGGGACGGCTGGATCGACTCGGGCCACAACCTGGTGCATCGAAAATGCCATTACTTTGATACCACCGGTGACCGCCAGAATCTCGCTTTTGGCTCACTTTACAGCCTCGATGTGGCGCGCTACACCTCCGACGATGCTGACTGGGGCGATGGCGACGAGGCGACAACCCGCGCGCTCACCCGCGGTCAAGCGGGCATCCGTACCGAGCATGATGGTCATCGGCTAAGAAATGGTGGCGCGAGTCGATACTTCGCCCCTAAGTCTCTGCGCCGCGAACGGAGTTTGAACCACCGCCGCTATCAGGTCAATGTTGTTCCCAAGCGAGAGGAGGCCGCACGTGGAGTATCCGATTTCCTCTCCTTCTGCGAGAGTTCAAATGGACCAGCCGGCGCTACCCAGAACGCGCTGATGTCGGATGAGGATCTCGGGGAAAGCGTCGAAGAACATGTGAAACGTCTAACGAACTTCTACAACGTGGCCACGCGTGAGCGGCCGCACGAGATCGATCTCTGGCTGCAGTTCGCGGAGTTCCAAGACGAGCGCCTCCACCTGTTGCGCCGACGCGCCGCGGCGGAAGTAAAGCAGGTAATTCATCGCTACGCCTGCTGCCACCGCCAGAGCGCCAGTGGCGCCTACCACTTCACCCCCCTGCCCATCTCCTGGACAGACCCTCACTGACGCCTACCACAATCTTCCACCGTCCGCTCTCCCGGACGGAGCCTCGCTGATGCCTCCTCGTCCCCCTGCCCACTCTCCGGTACAGGTTAAGGAGAAGAAAGTGGCCATCTACGAGCGCGCGCTTACTTGGCATCCGGGGTCAGACACGCTCCTGTTGGCCCTCCTAACGGAGGAAGGCAAGCTGGAAGATGCGGAGCAGATCGAGAAAAGATGGCGGCAGGAGCTCGGTCGCCACGCCGGGAGCCCGCGGCTGTGGCGCGAGTTCCTGGCTGCGCGCAGGGCGCGCTTCAGTGGTTTTTCAGTGTCGTCCCTGCGCCGGGTGTATGACGAGGCTTTGCAGGCGCTTGCCCTCGAGCGTGCGCGCCGGGTGCGTGCCGGTGCCCCGCCGCAGGCCGTGCGAGAGCTCGCGCAGGCGCAGGTGGACATGATCATCGAGCTCTGTGAGATGGAAATGCAGAGTGGTCACACGGCGCGGGGGGTGCGTCGCTTTGTCTGCTCACAGCCCAACGTGCGCCTGCGGAGTCCCCCCTGCCGCTCGGGCTCTGCAGGGGTGTGCCCCTGTTGCTCGGGCTCTGCAGGGGTGTGCCCATGTTGCTGTTAGCTTAAGCCTTGAGTCATACTGAGGGGCCCCTTTGACGTGACTTATCAAAAGCTTGCGCAGAGCCGTCGGATTCGAATCGGAGTTCTATGAGCCCCTCACTCGTTAGTTAGTGTGTTGCTTGAGCAGGTAGGCTGTATCTATGCAGGTATATCCGGGGCTAAATCCTGGATGTCAGGACAGGGGCCTCGCTAACAACTTGTTACGCGCAAGTCGAGTGGAAGGGTGTGCTTGGGCCGTGGCTATTTTGTGGCGGCCAACGTGTGCCGGTGCACAGCTATTTAACTCATGCCACGAACCTGCTTGGCCGACTCTGCTCTCCGGCCAGCTGGGAAGGCTTGCCATTAGTATCAGCTTGTCCCTCACACGGGCTGCTTGGTTTGGCCGTTGCCTCGCTCCTCTCACGTCCAGGGGCTTTCGTACGGCCTTGCTGAGCTCTTCTGCAAGTGTCACCTCTCAGCCTTATCCGTCTCACTCATGTGTGTCACCGTGTGGCATGTCACTGCGTGTGTTCCTGCCCTGCTGAAGGAGGATCTCACCCCGCTGGGTTTCTGACAGCTAGGCGGGCTGCGCTTGATTGCGAGAGGACTTCGCTGGGATTGTCTTCGGCTGGTATGGAGCACTCACGTTTTGGGTCACGGATGTGGGGGACTGCCACCAGGTGGCGCAGCTCCAGGCAGCGCTGGAGTATGCCTGCTTCGCCCCTAGCGAGCTCGACGAGGTGACGGAGGCCGCCAAGCTGCGGAAGTTTGAGCGATTCTGGCGGAGCACGGGGGCGCGCATCGGGGAGGACGGGGCCGCCGGCTGGGCCGCATGGACGACGTGTGGCAGCCAGTGGGCCCCACCCGGGGGAAGTCGCCCAGCGGGTCAGCGCTGCGAAGGCGAAGGCGCGCTCAGTGGAGGTGAGGGAAAGGAGGAGGAGGAGGTGGAGGAAGAGGAGGAAGAGGAGGAGGAGGAGGAGGCAGCTGGAGGTTGGGGTGGATGGCAGGAGCTGGAGCCACCAAGGGGCAGCCCAACGTACGAGGCGTATGACGAGGGTGCAGCAGGGCCAGCTGAGGCGAGGGTTGAGGGGCAGGCACTGGGAGGCGTGGAGGACAGCCTGTTGGTGAGTGAAGGGGCGAGGCCGGCTCCAGAGGGCGGAGGGCAGGGTGAGGATGAGGTCACCACAGAGATTATGAACGTGGAGGTGTATGCAGGGACGGGAGATGACAACGGAGGCAGCGACATGCGGGGTCAAGAGGGGTGCATGCGGATGGAGGGAGGTGGGGAGGAGGCGGGGACAACGCAAGCGGAGGACCCTCGAGGAGGAGATCTGCTGCCGCCACAACCGCGGTCACCCCCGTCACCACCACCGCTACCGCCATCACCACCGCCGCCGCTTCCGGAGGAGGAGCCGGAAGAAGAGCCGGAGAAGGAGCCAGAAGAGGTCGAGACCGAGGAGGAGCTGCTGGCACGGCTCGGGCTTTCGCTGGACGAGGGCATGCGGGAGATGGGGGAGCGCCTGGACGAGGCCGCCTTGGGGGATTGGGTGCGAATGGAGGATGAGCGCGGCGAGGCCCGGTGGCAGCCAGTGAGGGAGCACGAGGCTAATGCTGAGGACGTCGACCTGGACGACGTGGTGGAGATGGACGACATCCGGGAGTGCCTCCTGACCCTGCCGGAGACGGGGCTTCAGATCTACTTCCTGGAGCGCGGCCTTCGGCTGCTGCAGGCTCCCTTGCCGGACCCTTTCCCTAGCGCCAGCCAGGCGGTGCAGCAGCACGCGCATGACGCGGAAGCGCCGCGCCACGCATGCGCCGGCTTCGCTCTGCTACCAGAGACACCCTCGAAGGCTGCCATTCGGGGCGAGACACCCTCCGGAGAACCCTCCTGGCTGGGAGCAGCGCTTAGCATTGCGAGTAGCCGTGAGCTGTGGGCTGGTGGGGTGGCATCCCGAGATCGTTTTATTGCCAATCTGCTGCGGCTAGTGTGTGCCAAGTACCCCACCCACGCAGGCTTCCGGCGCGGCGCCCTGCGGCAGCGCATGCGTGGGCTGGGCGGCGAGGCGCGGAGGGGCAGAGGCGAGGAGGCGAGTGCTCCTGTGGCCGCTGCCGGCGGGGTGCGCGCCGCAATGAGTGGGCTCGGCATGCGGGCCGCTGCGGTGGCCCTGAGTGAGCCAGGCCGAGTAGCAGCGAAGGAGCTCCTGGCGGAGCACAGCCAGTGCTTGGGGCTGTGGGCAGAGTACGCCCGCGCGGAGGCGGCATCTGGACAGTTGACAGCAGCGCGGCGGGTTCTCGCTCGAGTGCTTGCTGCAGTGCCAGCGTTGGCACCTGAGGAGGCCCGGGAGGCACCAGTGGCATTCTTGACGGCAGCAGAGTTGGAGCTTGGTGCGGACCCGGGGGACACTCGTGGGCGTGCCCTGCATGTGCTGTGCAGCCTCACCGAGAGCACCCCGTTTGCCCCCTTGGCGCCCCCGCCAAAGAGGGGAAAGGAAACGGGGAGCGTGCGGGGGGAGGCTGTGCGGGAGATGGTGGCGGGAGAGGCACGGCGGTGCGCGGCGCGGCGAGCATATCAGAGGGTGATTGAGGACGTGATCGGTGAAGCCGCAACAGTGCCCGAGGGTGGGGAGGTGGCGGAGCGGGTGGGGGCGGCAGCGGCGTGTGCGGCGCTTTTCAATTATGTCACTGCGGGGATAGGGAACGGGGCGGCGGTTTATGAGCAGCTCCTGGGCTCATTCAGGGAGGGAGAGGTCTTGGAACACCATAGGCAGGGGGTATTCCATGAAGATCTGCGCGTCCGCCACATCACCCTTTTGGCGCTTGCCGCATGGAGCCCAAGCCGGCCAGCAGGCGCGGCGCCCTCTCCAAGCCAGGTTGGCGCGGCGGTCACGAGCGGGCTGCAGGAGTTCCCATCCAATCCGATGCTGCTGAGGTATGCCTCGGAGGCTGCAGAGAGGGGGGGGGTGGGCGGTCGGCGTGGGCTCCGTCTGCTCCTCGAATCAGCGGCGAAGAGGGCGCCTGGAGGGTTGGGACTGGTGGCCTGGATGGAAGCCCTGCGAGCAGAGGCGCGGGCGCAGGGGTCAACTGATTCGGTGAAAGGATATACGGAGGTGGGGGTGCACCGGATCCGAAGGCTGCTCGAGCACGCTGTGAGTGATCCGACATCGAAGAGTTGCGTGATGATGTGGCGAGTGTACTTGGCATTTGAAGTTGCATGCGGGAACTTGGATGGGGCACGGAGGGTATTCTACCGTGGGATCAATGCGTGCCCTTGGGCAAAGACGATGTGGTTGGATGGGTTTCGTCAACTCTGTGGAAGCATCTCACCAGGCGACCTTGGTGCATTGCTGGACGTGATGCGAGATAAGGAGATCCACCTGCGCACTGACATCTACGAGATCCTGCTGGAGTCTGCAGCTTAGAGCGCGCCCTCTTATTGGGCAGCTTAGGGGGAGGCGTTCACAATAATTTGCCTTTAGAGTGCTAAAAAGCAAAACAAAAAAGCGAAGGCCTTCACTCCGAACTTGCGATGCTTGCTTAAGCTCGACCCCGTTGCGATGTCCTTGACGCCTTGGCGTCGTCGATATTGCAATCAACTATCACAGCATGTAGTCAAGAGCACAGCTTAATCGGCACATAAAAGGTGAGCACCGTTGGGCAAGAATAATACTCTGCTGGTCAATGACGATATGAGACCGCATCTCGTGGCAATCCCTGATCTACGAAGTCAAGTAGCGCATGACGCGATCGGTACTCTGTCCAGGGACGACACAAGGGAACTCGTTAAGGCGACACATGGTGTTATAAAGTTTGTTGTATAAGATCTGTTGCTCAAGGACCGCGTTGACCGGAACAACATGCCAATTGGACCCGGCAGCGTGGATCATCCCGTTGTATGTATGGGTGACAACGACCGGGCGCGGACGCTAGCAAATAATCCTGACGGTGTTTGACTACCCATTGGTCAATGCAGAAACGACACTGACGTTGTTCGACCCTCTGCCGACACTATTGTGAACCATGCGCTGTACACATAAATCAGATCTATCGGCCACCGACGGTGTCGTATTAATGGACTCTGGCGTAGAACTGACATCGTGATTCTTCCCGAATGACATTGCTCAACGTTTAAACACGGCTGTTCATGTTTTCCCTTGGAGCACCCTAACTTTTCATAGAAAATATAACTTTCGGGGTACGAAAATCTGAATACGAACTCCCAATTATCCGATGGCTCGAGGAGTAATGTTTAAGATGGCTAGATGCGTAGATTATTACACGATGATTGTTGCACTTCCAACGTTCGCGTATTTTCGACGAAGGAAGTACATACGTTTGCATGTGCACTCGAAAAATCAGCCTACCCCACAGTATGTTATATATCTCCAATATTCGCAACAACGCGAGCTTCACTTCGTTGTCGACATCGCGACTCGGACGGAAGCGATGCACCACTGCACAAGAAACATAATATCTCGGGAATCAAAACTTTGCTTCTGATAACAAAACGTTCGGTTTCAGCAGTTCGTGTGATGTTTCCCGTACAGCTACTTATGACTCACTTAAAATGTGACCGTATACATAAGTTATCAAATATTTGATTTCAACGACATATCCCCAAATGCTTATTCGCCAGTAGTGTCCCACTGTCCAGCAAACTAATTTGTATTACGAGTATGTATCAATCTCAACAATCTGTGTGCACCACTGACGAATCATTGTATAGCCTAGCTAGTTGCTCGGTCCTTGATGCCGCTCCAAATTGCGACCACGACAATCATGCATTTCCTTTGCGCACAACGAAACCGCAGACGTGACTCGCAGCTTGCAGAATTCGTTTAATGTTCCACGAATATCGTATTTTGCTAGTTGTTCCCACTATCTTAATCGATATATGGCCGTCTTCCTACTCCCAGTTTGAACCTGTCAACTAAACACACAAATATATTTTCCTGCCTGATTAGCTTCATATCATCTTCGCTCAATTAACATCCGTGCTAAATCAATATATGTGCTGAATTATCTTTGGTGCTACAGGATATATATATATATATATACAACCTAGGTTGTATTACTTTCCCCAATAAAAACGCTCCGGTACTGCACATTTGGTAAGGCCTCCCTGAAAAAAAGTCTCAAAGCGGGGAGTAGGCTCTAAAATCAATCACATAGAGCCCCTTCTTTAAAACAGCTAAACGAGAGCTGGGTATATCCATTAGAAATAGACGTGATGCAGTGACAAACTTCCGCCAAGAAGACGAACCACAAACCGTGGGTCAAGTCAAAGACAATAGAAACCCAAAGATCGTAGCTTTTTGTTACTGAGTACCGTTATGGTTTCCGTATTAGGTTACGACACTTCCACCTGTAGGCACATGTGATGACTGCGCGTGCGTGGTGAGCCGACAAGTGAAAGTGCGAAAGGATATCGCAACACGATTCTAAAACCGCTCATCGCTGGGCAGTGCTCACTCAACAGAATCTTGAATATGGATCAGAAGCAGCATCGACGCTCTAAGCTGGAAAGTAGCAGCGACCCTCGAAACCAGAAAATATGTCGAAACCGGAAAACATTGTAGGATGAGCCTGGAATCTCAGGCACTGTGCCGCCTTTTCAACTTGTTCTCTTGAGTTGTTGGCGCCACGCACCCTTCGCTTTGGTATAAGGACAAGTGTTATATCAGATCGCATTCACAGAGTATACCCTTCTCCTACGCAAGCAACGAAGACTGAAGCCAAAGGAGCTCTGGCTAGTTTTTCCACACACCTCGCCTGTGCCCTAAGGCACATTCACTGCCTATTAACGTCAGCGAAAGAATCCTCCTTTGAGGCTTCGTGACTCGGCCATGAGTCGCTCCTCACTCCGACAGTTAAGTCCGCGTGTCGCTCCTCACTCCGACGCTTCCACGGCTTTGGAGATGCACGCATCCATCAACCCTGAGACCGCCAGCGCTGCCTATCAACGTACGCATAGACATGAGAGGAGGCAAGGGGATAAGCGAGAAACCTTCTCAGAACGACAAAGAAACTGTTCATAGGTTATCCGCCTCCGGTGCAAGGTCTTCTTGGCTTGCATCTCTCCGTGTAGAGCGCGCGGGAGATCATATCAGGCGTACCGAAATTTGGCACCATCTAGAGCAGCGTCCATTTTTGCCAAGAGCTCCGGCATCTTTTCAAGCATCTGCGAAGGTATGAAGTAGATAGGACTCAGGTAAGGGAAACGAGATGGAATACTATCAAATGTAAGCGGGCATATTGAGGTCTGTACCTTCGCTGTCGATGAAATAGTGTGTTCTTTTGCGGCCATTGTAACCGGGAGCTTTTCCAGAGCCTGTAAACGTAAAACACGTACATCACGCATACACGCGCAAAGGCGTTATGAGGCACGCCAAAGAAAAAGACGAACAGGTGATCTCGTTTAGCGTATATAGCTGTTCACGCACCTCTGAGTTTGAGCGTTTCTGCAGAATGTGGGTGAGACGCGCTGCGTCTTGAATGATGCTGTTGCCCTGTTCAATCACGTCAACATAAGTATTTGTTTATGAATACTAATCAACTGAATGCAAAATAAGAAAGGCTTCACCAACCTTGTCAGTCAAGTGCCTTTTGAGTGAATATGGCCCGTCTCTACTCATGGCTGTATGTCTTAAGCAACCCAACCTCGTTGGTAACACAAGGTTGCCAGCGTTCCTTTGAACAAAGACTATACTGTGTGTGCGCCTTTTCGGAATATTGTATGGCAAGAACGAAGAAGGGCCAATTAAGCTCGACAAACACTGAGCATAAAAAAAATAATCTGAAGACGCTCACTTAAAAGGACTTTGAAGCAGTTCCTAATACTTCACATGCTAGAAAAGCATGCGGAAGGAGGAGAGTTGGCACGCTCCCCAAATATTCCTTCCCTTTATTGCAGCGAGAGACCTTGACCTAGCCTAGGTTTAGGGGTAGGGTGCGGAACAGGGATCTAGGGTAGGGTGCAGAACGGGGACGCGGTCTAGGGTCACGCACCGTCAGATTAGGGAGAAGCGAACGGTATGGATCCTAGCGTGCAGAATAATGATCGCATTATCAATTTATCATTTTGAGAACAGATCCTGAAAGCAAGGGGTATAGAATTATCAATCTTGTTTATTTATATTCCCCTTGCCTCACCTTTCCATAGGTCAAAATTTCAACTCTCGGATCGAAATACTCGAAAAGTAATTCACGATCGACGGTGGCGAGGGGCGGTGTGCTCTTAGCTCCACAGTTCAAAGAGAAGTCTACCGCTTTGCGACTTCAAAAATCAAACCTGCGTTCCTTTCACTGCAACACCGGGTTTCTGGATATATTTTTGAACGAAAACCATTATTTGCCTGGAAAGCGATGTCTGACAACCAACTGAGTCCGCGTTCTAGCCAGGCAACCCTGACAGGCAGGCCCCTGAGTCAGAGAGTTGATGAAAGAGGTGATCAATGCATAATGCATATATCTCTATGACGTTCGGGTTTTTGCCAGCCTTGGCACCATTCATGCGTGACACCGAGGCCCTCAGATGTGCCCTCGAATTTAAGCTCGCACCTTGCCCCTCCCCAACAACAACAACCACCCCAAATACTTTATTCCGGCAACCCTCTAGCATCTTGGGATGCTTTACACGCCGCTTGAATCGAAGTGATTCGGCCTATGCGGCCAGATTAGTCACCTCAACCAATCAGCCCCAGCCCCCCCCTACGGGGCCACTTTCGACAACCTTATATAACACCATTTTGCACTAAAACTAGGGCGGCAAGGGCAAGCCCTTGCTCCCAAATTCACTCCACACCTCCCACCTTATGTCCTTCGCAAGTGGGCACCTGCCCCTTGCCATCTACGTCGCGCTAGAGCCCGCCACAAGCAAGCAGTGAACTCAGTGGTACCGACCTGCCCACACCCGTGTGGGGGCTAACCGTCATAGAGATATCGTACCCCGGCCCCTCCCCCAAATATGGCGGATCCACGGGGCTCCAAGCCCCCCCCAGGGGTCGAGTGAACCTTTGAGACATGTTGTACATCATTTGTGATGCACATGCCGCCAGCTCCGAATTGCGTAAGATGTTAGGGTTTGAAATCGGTGCGGGGATTTTCACTGTACGAGCCGGGTCAAATCATATATCGTCATGGGCGAAAATGCTCCACGACGGGATTTGAACCCGTGACGTTCGCTTCTCTAGTGCGACGCTCTAACCAACTGAGCTACGCGGAGGATGATGCTCCTTTCGCGCATTTCAGTGGTACTCGTACAGATCGGACTGTTACAGATCGATGATCGACTATGCGTGTGACATCGACGACGACGTACCAACATCGCGACTGCGGGCGTCTGTCATCTTTCGATCCGTAACATCTGTCAGGGTTATGACCGATGACATATGTGTCATACATGTCATACGTGTCATACCTGTCATACATGTCATACCATGTCATGTCATGTCATATATTATTATGACAGTCGGTCATGTCATATATTATTATGACAGGAGTCGACAGTATGGTCGATCATGACTGTACAGGTCGAGTCGCGTCATACATTTATGACAGTCGTCAGTACGGTCGACGATGACTGTACATGTCGCCAGATGATTATGTCATATCATCAGGCATCCCTGTCATCGAGAGTTCGTATGATTGAACTCGAAGATGACAAAGCAAAGATACATCTTGTCGATTCTTCAAGAACCATCTTTCGCTTTAGCATGCACGGAACATGCATGCGCAGCAT